>JAAAKQ030480215.1:0-22481 GCA_010016005.3 Zanna intricata
CACACACACACACACACACACACACACACACACACACACACACACACACACACACACACACACACACACACAAATAAGCTGATGTCTTCATTTTTTACAGAGAAATTAAAAAAAAAATATTACATTTCACTTTTACTACATTTTACTCCTTTAAATTCCGAATTTTAAAAAGTCCTTTCTTAATTTGCACTTGACCGTAAGAAGAAGTGTATACAAATTTTCAACAATTTATCTTCAGCAGTTATTGTTTGGCGTTGATTATGAACCACTGACGTTATGTTGTCTTCAATTTCAGTATGACCTCTTGAAAATGTATCTATTGAAAAATATTTGGGTGTTGCTTGCCATAAGAAAGGGGCGTGAGAATTTAGCGGCCTTAATGAGAAGTGCAGCACGGTAACGGATTATTTATTATTTACACGTTTTCATCTTAATATGGCTTATGGTTCTCCGGATTACATAATAAAGATACTGTTAAAATTTGGTAGCGATTAGTTAAGCGGTTCTTGAAATTTTTTGTAACATACAAACAAAAGTTCCATCTTTATATTACAAGATTAAAAAATTACTTGCATTAAATTTAGTTAAATTTAATTATTTAGAATCTACTTCGTAAAGTTTGCTGCTTATATTATCCATATTTTTAATTTTTTTGAAATTATACCGATTCAGTGCAACATGAAACATGTAAATTTTTACATTTTTAGTTATAATTTTTTTTTCATTATTCGTTTGATTTCAAGAAATTTAAGTAAAATTTGTTTAAAATTATACTTTTTAACGTTTTTACCACTTAATGAATAGTTCAGAAAAAAAAATTATTTTTATAAAAAAAAAATAATAGAATTCTGTCTTCTAAATTTTAAACACTTTTTCTATAAAAGTTGTTGTATATGTTATATATTTAATTTATATTAGCTAAAATATCTTTTTAAACTACATTGTCAATGTGTAAATAAAAAAATTTTTTACAAGAGTGAACTCCGTAAGAGATTTTTAACAAAAATGGTATCAGTTTCTTTTATTCTTCATTCAGTTCGTATATATATATATATATATATATATATGGTGGTAATATACCACTGTCGGTCATCATTTAAAAATGTCTTAATTCTTACAATAACATAATTTGTTTAAAATTATAAACAAAATAGTTGGAACGGACTTATTTGTAAGTGAATACAAATAACACACACATCGGGATCTCGGCATAGTATTATTCAACGAAAGTTCAGAAGCGCCTGAAACAAAGCTTTAAATTTTTGTTGATGTCAAGCTAATGAGACAAAAATAGATCCCAAAAAATTTTCCAAAATTTACCGACTAATTTGTTTTGTCAACCTTAAGCAGTTTGTTATTATATGTTAATGTAATCAAACTTAAAACACATTTTTTAGGTAAAATATCAGGTACTAAAATAATTCTACAATTAATTGGGACAAAATATATTGGAATATAACAGTAATATTTATTTAACATTAAATTTGAACGAATTGGTACATTAGTTTAGCTTTTATAAACAACTACGCCTCGTAAACAAGAAGTGATCTTCTGTTTTGCAACGTTGAGCCCGAAAACAACATAGTCAAAATAATGTACTGTAGTTATAAAAAATAATTTTGCTGATAAACTATAAAAATAGCAAAAAAAAAAAGCTGAATTTACTTTAATAAACTGTGATAAACGTATAGGCCTATTAGAAATAAATAATTTAATCGTTAGTCGGGTGTAAAATTTCTTCAAATGTTTGCAATCCTGTCAATTGTAGTTACTGATAAACATAATAGGAATATACTAATTTAACCGTACACTGTTATATTAATACAATGTATCTATTTATGTAATCAAAACACGATTCTCAATTCTGTAGGATCCTAGCCATTTTACATGTTTTATTGAGTTAATCGATGAAACTTCTTTCGACGTTCAAAAAAAATAATTATAAATTTTTGTCACGTCCTTTTTAATAGGATAGAAACGTTTGGTTTTTAAAAATAATATATTCAGATTGTTTAAATTTGATTTTAAAACATATTTAATTCTATTTTACTGTTAAACGATTGAAAAAAAAAATTTTTTAAGTCTCAATAATTAACATTAAAATACTCATAATAATAATAATATTTTAAAAAATAGATTTTTAAATATAATTAAAATATTACAAAGAACATAGTTTTTATTAAATTTAATTCAAATCTACTATCTCGTGTTCGATTACAGTTTCTGATTTGTAATTTGTGTGCTAGGATGCAGCTTAAACTAGCAGTTAAATGATGTAATTACTCATTTACGTTACTGGAAGTATTGTAACTGTCAACATGAATTTGTACATCCCACTGAATAAATGTCACAAGTTTTTGCGGTATTAAACAAGTTCATCAACTGATGACACGGTTATGCCAGAAAAAATGATAAAAGTACGAGTAAAATAGTAAATAATCTATCTCTTTGTTAAATCTGTACTTATTCTTTAAAATACTGATTAATTTATAATTTTTCTAATAGACAAATATCTAACACAAAATTTCAGAAGTTTGTTATTAGGCAGATTAATAAATTATTCGAAGCATATGCGTACACCTGTTCACACCAACTTTCCCCTAGACCGCTTGTAGCGATCAGTGTAACTTAGCTCTCGCAACTAAAGGTAGTTTACAACATTTTTTATTCCACTGGTCATTTCCTCCATCTTAAGTAACAGTCTCGCTTCTTATATTAAATTTCCAATATAAAAAAAATAATGCTGAGTTCTAACCGAGTAAAAAATTGAATATTTCAATAAAAGATTTGTAAAATTAGGAACGTTTAGAATGATTTGGGATCCAAAATCCTAACTAATAATTTTATTAAAAGATACGATATACTTACTAGCGTGTTTTAGAATGTGGGACCGTATAAAGACGCGCCATTTATAAACCATTGTTAGTCGAATCTAAAGATTCTATTTCGGATAACGAGTACTCCCACAAAAATTTAGAAGCTAATTTTTTCAAATTTTCAAAACTGAATTTTTCAAAATCCTTTTTAAAAATTTGAATAAAATTTTTAATGTTTGTTAAGTAAAATATTTTGTTTTTGTACAGCTATTTATAAAAAACCGCAGGTAATTGTATAAAAGTATTTTAAAATATAAATTTATAGTTTCAAAATTTCAAAACCTTTTTGAAAAGTTTTGTTCAATATTCTTGCATAGTAATTAATTTATAATACAAAATTATAAAAATATTTTTTGAAAATATTCTATACGAATCAAAATATACACTAACATACAGACGTCGCTCTGTGTGATAGTGTATATCTCTTTGACTCCTTCTTGCCGGCTTCCGTGGCGCGAGTGGTAGCGTCTCAGTCTTTCATCCGGAGGTCCCGGGTTCGAATGCCGGGTGTGTGGCATTTTTCACACACGCTACAATTCATTCATCTCATCCTCTGAAGATAAAACGGTGGTTCCGGAGGTAAAAAAAAAAAAAAACAAAAAAGAACTTTGTGTTAGGGTCTCCAGCAAATTTCTGGATCACCCAAAAGTTTTAATTTACTTTTTAACTGACTCTTTTTTTAGAATTGTCCTCTTTATATGCTGGAATAAAATGACATTCTTCGTGGTCTTGATTGAAAAATTAGTATTAATTTTTTACTACCATTAAAAATAAATGCGGAAAAAATTCAACTCGAATGTTACGAGAATTTTAAAAAATAAAAATGGATATTAAATTTTAAATGAACCAAATATATGAATTTCATTTAAATTTGGAATAAGTGATTATTAATTACAAAATAACTATTTAGATCGGATGGAAAAGTATACATCACTCCAGCACATTATCAAATTGTCCTACGTTTCATGATACATTAAACGTTTTTGATGTTGAGGTATTTTTAAATACATTTTATCTCGCCTATATTCTATAAATCCTTTCTCATATTGTTTTCTGTAATAGTTAATTTTTTTTCAGATTATAATAAAACTGTTTATGAAAATCTTCATCAATAAATATTTGAATGTCTATTCCTTATAGGAAATTTAAATAATAATATAACTTTGCACTTACATTTTCTGGGTTAATCGATCAAAGTTTTGCGTGAATTTTACTCACCTTTAAACCTGAGATAATGATAAATAATTATGAAGGAAAAAATAATCTTTCAGGAATTATCATGTAAACAAACTGGACATATTTATCATAATAATAAATCTGCTCTCATATTTTTTTCTTCGTACACAGATGGAATGTTTACATTTTTTAAATTGTGTTTTTGTTGATGAAATATTAAGCAGTAACTTTATTCATTAAAATTCTTCATTAAACTATAATCGGAAGGTTTTTTTTATTATTTTTAAAGAAAAATTTAGGGTTGTGTTATTTTTTTATCTTAAAATTTGAGGGGTGTGGTAAAGAAATTTTAATTTAGGAGAAAAAAGTGCATGCTTGAAATATTCTGTAATAATTCATCATTCATTTCCTTGTAATTTATCATATTTCGAATAATTTATTACGTATTTGCAAATTAATTAATAATACTTATTATGCTATTCAAGTCGTGAATATCGTTTCGAGGATTGCAGATTAATTAATTGTCCTTGTAAAAATAATTTTTTATTAATTCTTTTTTTCATTAATTAATCTATTATTATTTTAATACGTGAAAAGTTGGACCTAAAATTTCTTTTGTATAAGGTCTTAAGAATGTTGATAACCAGAATTATTGTATTTTTTTAAAATTCCCTCACCCTGAAAACTTCTACAAATAAAAGAGTCCCTCTGTTATATAAAGGTGTCCCAAAATGAGCTGGCATTTTAATTTTTTAATAAAACACATATTTTATTTGATAATTGATAATATTTTTGTTTCTTAGAAAATAGTAACATGGAGCTTATGTGTGATACAAATCATCTGATAAATGAGCGCTCCGGCCTTGGCTGCATATGGGCACATGTTTACTCTTTTAACAAAATTTTCCAAAACGTGTTAAAATGATTGTTTGGAAATTTTGTGTCGAATTTCTTCTTTGAGGTCCTCAATTGTTTGCGATTTATTTATGTATACTTACTTTAACCTTAAGTTAACCCCATAGAAAAAAATTCAACGGTTTCATGTCACATGATCTTGGCAGCCAATTCACTTCACTTCATGGCGAGATAACACACGCTCATTAAGTTTTTCTCTTGGAATAACGACACGGTTTCATTAGCAGTGCGGCATGTTGTACCGTCTTATTGAAAACCGCATGTCCTCCACACCCATATAATTAATTTTAGGCCATAAAAAATCTGAAATCATCTCACGATATCGAACTCCATTGACAGTAACGGGGTTATCATTTTCATTTTCGAAGAAGTAAAGTCCAATCACCCCAGCTAAAAAACCACCACCAAACCGTGACCCGTAGAGAATTCTTTGAATGTTCTTCAATCTTTTTTACATTTACTGATCTTTGAATTCGTAAATTTTCTTTATTGACAAAGCCAGTAAAAAGAAAATGTGCCTCATTAATAAAGATGATTTTTTTTTCGAAAAATCATATTATTATTATTTTAATTTCTATGCGTTGTTCAAGTATGTACTTTTCCATAATTTAATCTCAACGTTTGCTGATAACAGCGTATAAAAATTTCTATTCTGGTTTTACTGCGAAAAAAATGGCAGCAAATTTAAAATATCAGTTCATTTTGGGACATTCTTTATTTATTGACTAATATTTAGTGAGAAAAGCAAATTCTGTTTAATACTGGAAGGTTGTTATTTAGTTACGCAAATTATTTATTAATCGAGTAACTCCTGCAATTTAGCATTTCTTAAAACAGGTTATGTTTCTCTGAGCTTCCACTTGTTAAACATTGCACAATTGCGAAAATTTAACAAAATTGAGACACCTGAACATGAACTAAACGAGCTGTTAAAAGAGATAAATAAATTACTTAGAATTAAAAATAAATCACAACGAATAGAAAATACAGCCTATTTCGAATATATCTTACAATATTTTTTTTCTAATAAAGCTTATTCTTTGAATGAAAGGCTCTGCGATATGTAAGATAAAAATTATACAGTTAGAATTATGCTGCAAAAAGTAGCTATGATCCATTGATTATTGGTGTTATTATTATTATTTACGGTCTTTATTTGAATAGAAATCTGATTTTTATAAATTTTTACTATAAACCGAGAATTTTTAGTGTTTTATACTAGAATAGTTTTAATGCAATATTACAAAAAACAATTTTATTAATTAAACCACTCATAAATCCTCAAAAAGTGATCGTCTAATATAATCGAAGCGTCTTAAATTTGAATAATTTCACAAATAATGTGAAGTAAGTGTGTAAAATAATGGCGTAAAAATTCGTATATCTGAATATCTAACTATCATCCTGGTTAAATATAATCTTTAACGTAAGTTGTTGAAATGGAAAGATATGAGTCCACCGGTTCTCTTTAACGATTATACAAGAACCTCCTTTATCTGTAATTCACCTTGTCGAGAAAATATCGAATTAAAATTTTTAAATTAAGCTCTTAGTTAACTCCGCGAAATTCGATGTATTTTTTTATTAATAATTTTGTACGGTGAAAAATATGCTTCTTATTCTTAATTAAACATGACCGTGGTTATTTAAAGGGACTTTTTAATCTTAGGGTAGGGAAATTTTACAACCCTTAATTTATGGGCAGGGTTTAAAAGAGCGTGATGACGATATACAGGAGATTTCACACAAGTGCTACTGATGACGCCGATAGGGATTATTACTAGGTGGCGGAATCGATGTTACGAAGGCAGCATGGTAGACTATCTGACAACACTGTGAATATTTTTTATCGTACATCACAATTTCTTGATAAAGTTTAATTTATTTATGGATATTATTTTTAATGAATTTAATTTTTTTTAGAGGAAGTAGAATAATTTTATAAAATATTAAAAATAATTACTTTATGTAGCTGTTAACCGGGTTTAGAAAATATACAATTGTAATACATTTGTAAATCTCCTTGTAGATTTACAAAATCTAAAAAGGTCTAAGATGTCTAAAAGTCTAAAATCAAAATTATGTAAAGAGATAGCGTCTTTTTCTTTTTTTCCCGATAACCGCGAAAATTATTGAACCTATCATTAAAAAATTTTAACTGTTGTTTTCTTATGATCCCCTCGAAATGTTTACCACATCCCAACTTCTGTAGAGGGAGACATCCACCTTGTAGCTATTCCGGTCCCAAACCACCTCCCCCGTTCCCATCACTATGGGCTTTTACGGAGATCGTCTATTGACCCTCTAACTGATTACGTATCACAGTCATTCACCGACTGACTAAAATCAGTCATTTACCGATACAAATGTCTTACATACAGACACTGTAGATTTACACCAGTAAATTTTAACTCAGCCTTTGCCTTCACTGAAGGCTTCTTTCGGATATCTTCTCTCTTCTGGTCATCTCGTTGCTCTCTGGACTAGTTAAGTTCGCGGAAGCACGAACCTCGCCTAGTCCACTATAACAACAAGATGTAAGTAACTATAAATGTCTCATAACATCGAAAGAGTCTAATATCAGTAAATAAATACACCGTAAAAAGTGTTGATCGCAACAACGATAATTTTACCTTAGTTCCCATAAGTGATCTCAGCTCTATCAAAGTATAGTCTTAAACTTAGTAAACCTGATTTCAAATACCGCGTGACATTTACTTCATCACATAATCCGGCCTCGTCAAGACGGTGCTATACCTCTCTGCTGTATGGACAATCATGCCTTCTGTAGTAGTCAGCGTCCCATCGACAGCAGTATTGCTATTATTTCTAAAACTGCCCTCGTCAAGATGGCGTTACACCTCGCAGCTTCATGGATTACCATTCCTTCGGCAGTGCGTCGCCATCCCGCGGACAGCGATATTGTTATTTCACTTGAAAAATAATGTATTACCTTAACTAACCATGGCTCGATGCTAGTATACTTACCTCCGGCCAATCAACTGTTCAGGCGAAGCCCTAGCCACCTGGGGTACTACTCTACCTATACCCATCCCACCAGCTGATCGGCGCAGTGCAAGGAATCTGAGAAAGCCAGCCACTATGGTCAATTCTCTTCGAATCTTCCAATTGACCCGCAGATCTAGAAAGGAGTTTACTCTCTCAAGCTCCCTTACAAATCTAGTACGTTCAGCCTCGTACCCGGGACATATATAAAGGACATGTTCCACAGTGTCATCGACCCTACACTCCGGGAAAAGACCCGAGTCAAACCGAACCTAGCCAAGCTGTACCTAAAAGCGCTATGTCCCGACAGAAATTGCGTGATACACTGATTGAGAGAAACACTCTGACATCTGGAAATGTAATATGCGTGTATCGACCAGTAAAACAATCCTTCCAGCTATCTTGTCAAGATTCAAAATCTTGATTGCAATTTTTCACAGATGCCCTGGAGTTAGAAGGCCCTCTTCTTAGAAATATAACGCATGCTATGTTCTGTAGCTATGATAACTATTGGTTTCGTGTCGGCGATTACAGAGACTGCCTCCCGCGAGACAATTCTATAGCCCCAGTCAACTGTTAACAAAAGACGACGCTAGGCTCGTAATAAAATGTCCGTATAACCTTGGTATCTTCAGCCCAGACGGACGCAGCATACTACATTATGACCTCACAGACACTTTGTAAAAAATACGCATGGTATGGAAGTTCAACCCCCAAACGGGATGGATGACTCTACCAATTAACCAAAGAAAGCTTTAGTAGCCTTCTTTGCAACAAACTGAAGGTGCTCCTTGAAATGAAGTTTCTTATCAAGGATCACACCCAGATATTTCTGATCGATGACATACCCAATTGAAGGCCTCCCCCATCACGACTCGTGGGTGACGAGTCGCGGCTAAACGGCCCTTCAAAAACCTTGTAGTGTTTTTCTCCGCACTGAAAACAATCTTATGCTGAAGACTGCACAACCTTAGAACTTTATATGCCTGGGTCTCTCGGAAATTTATCTCATTCCACGAGTTTTCCTCGATCAGCAGCAACCCATCGTCGGCATATGCGATGATGCAGTAGTCAACGGGCAACTTCAACAGCATCAGAGAGTCGAATTCGACGATCCAGATGAGGGGACCTAGAAAACTGCCCTATGGACAACCTATTGACAGTCTTCCCTACTCCTAACTGCCGTCGCGAAGACGATCCTGTTGCTGAAAAGCTAGAGAGAGTCTCAATCTCATTTTGCATGTAACCATGCTGCTGCTGTTGACCACAGTTCAAACCTCACCAATCCCACTGTTATATACATCATAAATAAACAAAATGTCGATTGCAGTTGTTCATAATTGTCTATTCCGATATGGACTTCTTCAGACAGTTATTATGTGATTTACTAAATCTAATGTCATTGTCTATAAAAGATCAGACTGTATTATAATCGTAGTATATGTAAAAACAAATTAGTTTAATAATACAATTAAAAGGAATGATGCGACCTTTTACTCATTTAAAAAGTTTTGGTGGTTTGAGGAAGGTTGAATTTCGATATCAATATCAACTTTTTCAGTTTTTTATATGTTTTATTAAATTTAATATTGTTGTATAATCTCGCGAGAACTCATCTTCACGCGAGTAAAGTAGCATTTTCTAGTTTTCTTTACCCTGAACTAAAAGGTTCCATCAGAATAAACCTAAACCATCAGAGTACACATAAATGGCATACATTCGACTTCCAATTTTATATTAATATTTTCATAACGTCCAGGTCGTTGACGAGGTCATAGATATTTATAACATCTAGGGCTATTTATGATCGTAGACAACGGGAATCTACGTCAGAGCGTTCTTAAAATTTTATATTTCTATTATTTTATTATGTTTTATGAAATTTTTTTATTCTACCGAACATTTTTTATACAAATTAATATATTTTATCCGATAAGTTGTGAATAGTGATAACTCTGAGAGCAACAGATCATACGTAATTACTAAAAAACTATTTCTAATTTATATAATTCTATATTCATATTGGGCGGGTGAAGCCGCGACGAGGATGCTAGTTAATTATAAGCTTACACTTTTTAATCAATTAATTAAAATCTGTTAAATTAAAGTTTTTAAATACAAATAATTATTTTTTGTGCTATAACTTGCATATTTTACTTGTAAATCTACAAAAAATTAATTTAAACTTTAACTTTGGCATCATTTGCCAATCTCTGTAATTCCTTGAAGTTAGAACATTAATTATTCGAACCCTTCCGTATTTTATTAATGCTGAATGTAATGTCTTAATATCTAATTTATATATCTAACTTGATCGTAAATAGGTATGTGAAGCTACTTATCGTATGTTGCTAAACCTGTTCTCTATTATCCGTGATATAGATTATTCGCTGTACGGAGGCGGTACCGCTGTATTTTAATAACTGGTAATGTAGGTTATTGTATCATTTTTTCATCAGAATAGCGTTTTAGATTTCTTAATTTATAGTTATTAGATTAATTAAACTTTAACATTTTTTTTTAAGTTTATAACTTTATTTAATGATTAAACATTAGTGGGAAAGACTTCGCCTGAAATTTTTTTATTCCTCAGTTGTTTATTTAACATTTTTAACACATTTACTGCATGTACAGAGATTCAGGAGGAAAGGGAAATTGAGAACTGATTCTGGACCTTTAAATAAGAAAAATGTTCATACAAATATATTTCCGAAAACGCTTTGTTATCGAGTTAAGACTAATGAGAAATTTCGCCCTGATTTCAGTTTCCCCGGTAAAGTGAAGTCATACTGTAATCTTTAATGCGTTATATAATAGATAGTGATATCCATGCAAATCCTAGAAGTATACAGTGCATAGTTTTCATGATAATAACAGTCCCGTAGTTTTCCAAAGTAAAACAAAAAGATCGGTGACGAAAAACATGTTATTCTTGGTTTGAAGTGCAATAAATTTATGAAATGAGTAATAAATGCATAAATTTTACTTTTAAAATTTATAGAAAATTTAATTCTGAGAAAATTGATGTATAAGTCTATGAAAAAAAAAATTAAATTTTATTTTCAAAAACAATACAAAAAAAACTTTACGGGAAATGTTATGAATCTGTAAAATTAAAAAAAAAAAATTGTTTTTAATACAATAAATTTAGTTCTTTGAGAAATTAAAATAATTTTAAATTTATTTTTACAAAATACTCACTTTGGTTTATAGTGAATTAATGTACAATAAATTTTCAAAAATTTCATCATATTCATAGATATACTACTACTTAACTAATTTCCTTACATTTTCTGTCGCCAACCTAATGATATCTTTACGTTCCTTCTAATTAAATATTTTATAATTATAGTTATTTTCTTATAATTAAATTTTATAGAAGCTCTGATAATAAGATTTACCCATGTATTAGTCACTTAATAAAGTTAGTGTACTTCAAAAGTAAAAAAAGTGCTTCTAAAAAAAAAAAAATGAAAATTCGTTACCGAATTTTCGCGTTTTTATGTTGGATATCGGGAAAACTACAGGATATACAGTTCTATGACTTGTTAAAACATATTATAGACCATCAACTTTACCTGTTGTATAACGCCTTAAAAATGTCATTATGACCACATTTAACCGGGAGAACTGAAATCAGGGCGAAATTTGTAAATTGATAACAAAGCATTTTTGGAAGTATGTTTGTATGAACCTTTTTCTTATTTCAAGCTCTAAAATCATTTCCTAAATTATTTTCCATTTACTCCTGAATCACTCTGTAACATAAAATTATAATGTATCGTAACATAAAATTATAAGGATACATCGATATGTCGGTAAAACTCAAAAAAAATATACATCACTTTATCAGAAATAGCATATAAAATTTTGATGTAATTATTACAGTGGTTAGAATATGCAGTACCGTTAGAGAAATGAAGCGTAGAAATACGAAGCAAGATTTAAGTTGTGTGAAACGGAAACTTTTTTTTACGTACCACTTATATTTATAAAAATGGTTGTATATAACAAGAGAGTGAGTCAGAATACGTGCGGTCGAGAACCATTAAACCGGATAATAATAATAATTATAATAAAAATGATGATAATCATCATAAACAAATATTATACGTTGTCAAATACAATGGACAATACATAACAAGGATTTACCCGTATATGTATGTATATTAATAAAATATATATTATATTTATAACTTATAGTACATAGGCCTATAAATTATGTAAATATAATTTATATGTATATATACATGGACATATATATATATATATATATATATATATATATATAAAACTCGGATAATATATATATAACTTATACGAATAAGTGCCGCGATTTATCAGGAATCAATAAACAATGCTATTTTGATTTCGTAAACCGTAAAGTAAGTGAGTGAACGTAAGTGAGTATGTTTGAAATGTGGAATTCAATTGACTCCAAACAACAACAACAACCACCACAACAACAGCCTCAGCAGCAACAGCATGAGGAAGTTGAAGTGGACCAGGTCGGCGGAGGAGTTGTGGGAGGTGGTACTGCTGCTGCCTCCGGCAATCAACAGCAACAGCCTCATACCAGCTGCGGTGGCTCCGGATCCATTAAAGGTAATGATAACAATAGATTTAATTATATTTAAAAGAAAAAAAATGATGCAAAAAAATTAATTTGAAAATGGTGTTTTTTTCGTTCATAAGTTTTGGTTGTTTCATCCGACCAATCTTTTATATTAAAGAAAAATTGGGCTGAAAATCTATTTCCAGTTCTTGTGGACGGACGTTAGTCTTCTGACTCAAAATTTATTAAAATTTTTATATAGAAAATTTCTGCTAACTTTAGATAAAATCTTGTGTAATTAATTGGGGTCGTGGTCATATTTAAAGATATTTTATACTTGGTATAACTAATTTTGAGATAAGAAGTGCATAAATCCTGTTTTAGGAAATTTTAAAATGTAAATAAAATAGAGAGAGGGTGAAATAAAAATTTTGTTTAATCGTAAAAAAAAAGATTTCTGCATAAATAAAATGAATGCAAAGATATTTTGTTTTTATCAGGTTGAAGCCTTGTTTAAACCTCGCTATAACAGAATAAAATTATTACAAAAAGCTTATATTACAATGGAAAAGTATCTTAGAAAAACAGTTATGAGATAGTGGATTAACATATTAAAGGCCAGTACCTTTCGATCAGGAAAAATACACTTACTAAAAGAAACATACCCTTACTGCTGAAAGTGTGCAGCTCTGCATAGTCTTTTACTTACATTTTCATTTAATAAATACCACCTAGTCTTTATTGTACATTTCAAATTTTTTAAATTTTTTCTTAATAAAACCCTAGTTTTTAATGCTTCTCCGAATGGAAAACTGCTGCTATTCTAGGAACCAGTTAATTGTCATTATTTCAGCATATCGGAATCAAAATCTTTGTTTATCATCTAAAGTTTCCGATCTCGGTACAACACTTTTTATCATTTAATTTTTCCCTTTCTTTTTTCACCTTTCTGACCAAGAAACAAACATGATCAAATTATGCTAATTTCTGTTACACCATTGATTTATATCTTTTTTTACCGCCGGTAATAAAGCCTGATAAAAAAAGTAACTATGACATTTATGTTTTTATTTGGATTTCCTGGATTTTTCGCTAAAATATACCGGAAATAAGGAGATATGTAATCATAAAGTAAAAATTTTATTTGCGTATGATTTTCAGTACAATCTTAATATGAGTTACTCATTCAAACAAACTTAAAACAAATAAATTATTAGCTCGATAGTGTCTGTTCGTTTGCGCCGACTCAAAAACTCTTGTTAACAAGCCTTGCAAGATTAATATAACTTACACGTGATCGAAATTTAGGTTACTTCTTGATTTAAAATATTCATTGAAGGGATGGGTGGAGATCGGTTTCTCTTGACAAAAATGTTTCGAATATTCTATGTATAATTAAAAATATAATTGTCTTTAATAACAGATTAAAAGCGATACGTAAAAATACTGCTTAAAAATTGAATAATTTTTTCACAGGGTCAGATAGACTTTTTTGTAATATAATTTCTGGAGATTACATGGAAGCACAGAAAAAATTAAAAAAAAAAAAAAAAATTATAAATGTAACATAATGTTATATAATGTAAATCTAACGCCTTTAATTTAACTCTTTATTTTATTATCTTTGTATAGTAATAAAATATAATATTATTATAATCCTTGGCTTATTATGAAAAGGAATACAATTATTAATTAAACTATTTTTTAAAAATTCCTTTAACGATCTAATAATTGCGTTTACAGTTTTAAAATATTTCTAACATCTGGAAGCTTTTTTTTTTTATCTTATACCCCTGTGTATAATATTATACTTAGAAATAACTTATTTATTTTTATAATTTGTAAGTGCAGTCGACTGCAACGGTCATTAGTCACTTACAAATGCCAGTAGCATGCAGTGAAACTGTATCCATTCTTGTAATGATTTATGGGAACTGGTTTATTGAACGTAGCTTTGGTCATTGGCATTTTGTCTTACTTCACACCCCTTCAATTCATAGGATGTTACTCCCCGAGACATTTCAAAAGTTGCCTAACAGTCGTCGCGTAAGAGGATTCAATTTACTCTCTTTCTCAGGACTAAAACCTATAATTATATTGTTCGATAATAATACCACTTTTTATTATTTGTAATATGATGACATCTTTATATATATTAAGACTAACGTTTACGTACGTTACACTTTCATGTGAATAAAACAGGGAATTTTTGATAAACCTAGCAATATATATATATAAAACTTTTTACTTGACTTCATACAATAACAAATTAGTGAATGAAAGAGGTTTCGAATAACTGGTATATTTTTATTGCAACCGTTCATTTTAGCCTTTTCATAAAATGATATTTAATGGATGCTACGTTATCCAGTATCCAGTTAAGTCAATAATAGACAGTGGATTCCCGCAATGGAACTACTTCGGGGCCGGGATTACACGGCTCTTTTAATGGAAATTAACGAAAAATAAGGAGATGTACGCATATATGCAGAAAATACTAATTATTAAACACGATCTAACCTCTTATTATTCAGAATTTTATTTCTATAATGCAGTATTACAGTTATATAACAACATTATTAGAATACAAAATGATAAAATTGTTTTTTTAATCTTATATCATTAATAAAATAATAATAATAATAATAAAAATAGAGGTACACATAAAAATAATGACTTTCTTTTATGGTCAGTAAAATAAAAAAATGTGTACTTTAATATCTCTTACTTGGTTAAACTTCTTGAAAAGATTCTTCTACTTTACTCTTCGTCTCTCTTTCATTACTTGACATAATTTGGCACAGAATTGCAGTTCTGCTAGCGGGCTTCCTTCACTTCCTTCTTGCACAAAATGCTGTTGAAATCCGTTAATGAATTTCTTTTTTGCATCTTGTGTAGATACGCGTTTGACTTCGGATTCGACTTCAACTTCATCCATTTTTTGAGTAACAATTTTGATTATTTTATCATCACTCCCCCACAACTTGAAAGAATTACGTACTGCGCAGACCAATACGTACAATATTTTCTCCTATTGGTTAAAAAGAAGTTACCATCCTACCATCCTTCTTTCTTTTTACAACGGTAAAATGACTTACATTATAAATACAATTGTGCTATTTTACAGTAAAATTAAGATACATAGGAAATAGTGGGCCTTTTAAGCAGCATTTTGGGTCGTTAAGAAAATATAAGTTTACATGAATTACACTGATTTGTTTTTACAAAGTTGCCCCAATTGAACGGCTGCCTCGAATAATCGGTAGTCTTATTAACCCGAATTCATTGTATTTATCTCATAAATGATAGCTGTCGATTGCAATACTCAGAATTTTATAGCTAACATTTTTATTTAATACGTTTCTTTTTTTATTTATACTTACATGAAATTATCAAAACCCTTTCATCTACTATTTCATTCACTCATCCCCTTACCCTTTCCTTTCGGGTTAGACCTAACATTTGAGATCTGCTTTATTTGGCAGATTATAATGTAAATTATAAATTTCTTTTAATCTGAAGGGACTTCTTATGTACTAATAGCTTTTAACTGTACAGGATCTTTACTTTCTTGTTATCATAACTCTAAAGCTAAAGCGAAGTAAGATAGTCTATCAAAAATGGTTTTTTTTATTTCTCGACGTTTCATGACCTCAAATAACGTTTCAGGGATCCGATAAACCAAAACATTTGGGGTAATTTTTGTACTTAAGTACGTATGTGTATTGGCGTGTTTAAAACCTAATAATCTTTGACTGTATAAACTAATCTTGATGAAATGTTTTACAGACTGGTGTATATAGCAATTTGTTGGTAAACTTATGCGGTTAATATCTCCTTGAGGTGGAATATATAGTGTTTTGGCATCAGTTATCTCAAAAGTTTGCAAATATAACCTCATTTTATATTAAGCTCAGTATATGCGTGCATGTTTGTTATACCATTTAAAAAAAAAAATTTGCCCTAAAATTTCCCCTTCGTCCAAATCGAAAACGTTATCTTTATTTATCGCATATTTTTTAACTAATTTTCTTTTTGTGTCTTCCTAGGCATAGTAGTCGTGCAAGTGACCCCCACAAAAAAAAAATAAAATACTTTGGGATAAATATTGGGAGGAGGAGAGCTGAACAAAAATTAAAATATCGATTTTTTTAAAAAGATTTGTTATTTATTTAAACTTTCAATACGATTAAAACAATAAATAATACTATTACAAGAAAATTTCATTATAATTTTCCCCCACTCTTCAAAAATTAAATAATAGATAACTCTTATTGGTCGTTCATTTTTCAGTGGAATTTTTTTTTAGTTTCTTCTATTTAACATAGTAAACGGAGAAAAATCAACTTTTCTTGGAAGGTGTTTTTGAAGTTGGGGAGAACAAAAAAATTAAAAACCAAATTTTTTAAATTGTAAAGACTTTTTTACTTTGTTTCAACATATCATTTTTTTTTTCACCTCCGGAACCACCGTTAGGTTATATCTTCAGAGGATGAGATGAACGAATTGTAGCGTGTGTGAAAAATTCCATGCCTGACCGGGATTCGAACCCGGGACCTCCGATGAGAAGCCGAGACGCTACCACGCGGCTACGGAGGCCGGCAACATATAATGATAATTTTACAATAAAACTTCGCAGATTATTCCCATCTCAAAAAAGAAATCTCAGGTAAATTTTTTCGGGTATCATTATTTTTCAACCATATAAGAACAGACAACCAATGTTAGGAAATAAAACAATAAACAAAGAGCTTGTTTAACCTAAATCATAAAAATTCAAAATCTTTTTAATTTTTTTTTAGTTAATAGTAAACTATAATTATTTATTTTAATTTAGCTAATAGCCTTTTATTTTTGCCCTTTTTAGAACAAATTAGAACTATTTCTCTAAAAAATTTGTATTAATCTTAAAATACTACTTATTTCTAATATTTTTCATTTGATTAACTAAAAGTTCTGTTCCAGAACAGATACTATATAAATATTTTAATTATCATTTATCGACAGAAGGATTACTAAATTAAATGTTGTTTCGTACTATCTGACCAAGTCTTCATTATGGATATGAAACATATAAGTAGCGTAAAAGTACTAGAGCCGCTTATTCACAGTTTTTAGGGAGGAGGTTCAAAGTGATTTTACCATACATCATTATTAAAAAAAAAACAGTTGCAACTTAAAAAGGTTATAAAATTGATGTGTAATACAATATAATGATTTTGGTTTGAACGGGGTGATACCTTCTGCTTTTAGTAAAATTCTTTCATAAAAAATCTTTTACTTAGTTTCTATTGTAATGGAATTCATTATCAAATAATATTTTTTTAAAAATATATCATTAAAATTGCAATAATTTTAAAAAAAAGTCAATCAATTTTACACAATTTATATACATTTTTTTTGCCCCCCCCCCCGGATCGGACCAGCAAATAAGCAAACCTCAGTCCGGGGGAGTGTCTTTTGCCTCTAACGGGCCTCCCTGCCCACCGGCTGTATGTCCGGTATGACTGGTCGGCCCGCCGGGTCTAGATCTTTGTTTTTTGTGCCTTGCCTCTAACTTTAGGAGCGGGGTGACCGGATTCACCTATTCCATTTCCGGGCCTCGCCCCCTCCGACGGGTCTCGGTCTTACTTTTTGTTGCTTACTCTAATTGGGAGTGCCATACGGATATGAGCAACCTACCGGTCTAGGTCTTTTTTTTTCACGACCCAGGAGTTCGGGAGTCCTCGTGCTTCCTCACCGACGTCCATCCGCGCGAACGCGGAAGAGCGCCGGCTCCACAGGAGGCTGTCCCTTCCTCCCGTGTCATCCTTAAGGAGTTGATTACGTTTCCCATTCCCGGAATTCTTTACCTTTGGTAATTATTATTTCTTTCATCCATTTCTCAGCATTTTCCCATTCATTTGGGCCTTTGAAAATTTATGGGATTATCGTTTCCGGTTTAATTCCTTCCATATTGAATCTTCCCGTGGTAACTTCCCAGCGTGCTCACTGGAAGAAAGTATGATAGGGACAATTTATATACATAATGTCCAAAAACTTTCAGGACATTTTCTACTGGTGAAAATAATAAAAAAAGTTCATAATAAACATAGGTTTGGAAACGCTTTGTTTTCTAGTAACGGCTAGCGAAATATTACGCCGGATTTCAGCTCTTGTAATAAAAAGAAGCCCATCTGTAATATTTAAAATCTAAATTAAGGAGTAAAGTTAGTAGATTTATGTTCTATGTAGTTCTATGATATCCTATGTAAAACTCAAAATCCGGTATAGAAAAAACGTTTTTAATTTAATTCTGGAAAATTATTTTAAATACAGTCAATAAAAAATAATTCAAAATTTAAAAAAAACGACCAGACAGAAAAGGTATTATTACTTCTGTAACTAGTAAACATAAATATTCTTTAAATAGAAATATAGAATAAAATACATGAAATAATATATATATATATATATATTCTTTTTCTGTGGCGTCTTTAACAGAAATTTTGACATTTTTTAAAATTTATATTTAAAACATTTTTAAAAAATATCGCTTTTTCCTTACTTCTCTTAGGTATTTATGAATTTTGGAATTTAAATTTTAAAGTAATTAATAAACACAATAAAAAAATTGGTATTTTTACTGATGATGGAATGTTTGTAGAAACGCATTTTTAATTATTAATTTATTTAATTTAAACGCTTTAATTATAATAATTAAAAAAAAAATTTAAGCTTAAATTTTATACAGAAAAACTGCAAAAAAACAGCTAAAATTAACTTCTTGTAGTAGAATCGTTTTTATAATTACTATTAAAATAGTTTTTCAATAATAATTTTATGTATATAGAGTGTATCACGAAATTTTTCCGACTCTCATAACCTATTCTACCGGTAAAAATAATGGAAAAAGGTTTAAATAAATATGTATCCTAAAATGGTTCGTTTACGAGTTATGTCTAATGAAAGATTCTGCTCTAATTTCTGCTATCCAGGTGAAAAGTCGTAATGAAATTTTAAAAATATTAATTAAGGAGAAAAATTATCCCTATGGCTAACTTTGGTTTATTATGGTTTTTGGTCTGAAAAATTTAGTAAAATATTTTCCCACAGCCTTATCTACTGTAGGCTTTGAGAAATCTAGAGTGAAAATTTAACCAATGTATGTAAAGTTATTTTTTATGTTGTTATTGCTATGTTATGTATGTATGTTATTATTATGTATTATTTGTATGTAATATTTAACCAGTAAATGTGGTTAAAAAACCCTGTTTTTTATGTTTAACGTACAATATCTTTGTTAAATTGGTAATAAACATATAAAACAAAACTTGTAGAACAAACTTATGAATAAAATTATTTAAGATAAGTTGAATAAAACAAAAGAAACGTAAAAAAATTCGGATTTTATATAGAAATAGTAGACTAAACTAAAGTCTACTATTTCTAGACGGTTCTCTGTACGAACCATTTTATAATATATGTTCAAAAATGTGCACGCCATTTTCAACGCATTTCTTGGCAAGCTTCTATACTGCTTTCGTTGTTCTTTTTAGTTCTTCAAAAATGTCCATAAGTTGCTCAGCCGCATCCATAATGCGGTCGAAACTAACTTTTATTTTGTGGAATCTAGATATCATTTTTTTGTATTATATTCTGTAGGGTTATATTAGTTTTACTTCCGTTGATTTTTTAAAAATGTACCATTAGTATTTTAATGTTGTAAGCTGTCACATTTTAGTAAACTGCATTTATTTATTTATTTATTTTTATTACATATGGTTTTTCATTTTAATTTTTGATAGTAAAAACATATACTCGTATATAACTAAAATGTATACTATTTGACATGCAAAAACATGTTTGAATCTTTATTAAATCAGTTGTGATCGATAGTTGTATCGATCTCGTCTTTTTGTTTTTTGATCTCAGAATACTTTTTTGTTGTTCCACATTTTTATTTATTTTTTTGAAAATCATTGTGTTTACAAAATTTCGATTTACTGATATTAAAATTTTCCATTTTGTCACATATAAATGATAAAATAATACGAGCACGATAACACTCTGAATAAGTTATCAGATACAACTTCAGACAAAAATCATTTCAAATATAATTTTCTTTAATTTTGTCTCTTAAAATATTTTTGTAAAGCTATTATCAGTTTATAGATAACATAAAATATTTAACTTGTAGTCGAATCGATGATCCGTTTAAAATTAAATTAAAAAAAAATAAAAAATAAATTATGATAATTATTTTTTGACAAGCAGGATTATTAAATGTAAATATTGTAATTAACAGTATATATTACAATTGAGGTAATCTAATATTATAATTTCTTTTGAAATTAATAAAAATAACTGACGTAAATAAATTTAATTCTGTATGGGATAAAAATTTTGTATATTTTGGAAAAGAACTTTTTGAAAAAAACTTGCTCAAACTATTTATAACTTATATATACATATCGGAATTACATTTGCAAGTATTCGTGAATACCAGTTATAAGATACTTTTTCATTATTAAGTTTTATGGTCTCGGTTATTCGATATTTTACAATTTATAAGTTTTAATATTCTACGTTATTAGCATAGTCTAGTGCAAATTTTCACCTAATAATAAAATTTAAAAAGGAAAAACAAATGACTATTTTACGATTGTGTTTTTCCTTTACAGCGTTTCACATGTTGATAAAAAAGACCTAAGTTCTTAATTCTTTATAAACAATAATCGTATTATACTAAACTTGGATCTACCGCAAGATATTTTCTAAGGATCGGGTGGCCGCCGGTTGTGTTGCAATAAGGCGGTGTATGTTTTTGAACTGGAGTGTACTAGGATGAAATCATTGAAACCGCTTTCTCTTTTGCTTATCAAGCTTCATCAGGCGGACAACGTTACAAAGCAGCATCTCAACGACTGCTGTGTGCTGAACACGGCTTGTTATCCTGTCGGTTACAACTCGTGTCAGTCCTTTTAAGTAAATGTATGTAGATTTAAGTATAAATTTATATATTATTAGACAAATTCAACGTTTCTTTTTTATATTCATTTAGCTGATCCATCCCTACTACTATAGTAATGTTTGTTTATTATTATTATTTTTTTTTTTTTGTTGTTTGTCGGTTCCACGGCCTTCAATCAATCAATATCCTCACCACATCCAAACAAACTCGGATTCAGGTGTTAAAAAACTGTACAGTGTATTCTTGCGAAATTTTTTTTGCAAATTAGTGTGCAATAATTTCAAGTTGCATAACTCATATTTATTAAATTTTAAATTACTAGTATATATTATTATTTTTAATATTAATTTAATTCATAGAAGAAAAGAAAATTTATTACACTGATATATTAATGGTTGGCGTAACGCCGATCAGCTTGTAGTAACAAAATTTTTACTACAATTTTTCTGTAATATCGAAGGATCTCGGTTCAAGGACAAATCCGTGTAAAGATATAATATAGTTAATTATAAAATTTATTTAAATTCCGAAGTTACCACAGGATCTTCATTAACAGAACCTTTGAGACATGTCAACCTAAATATTATAATCAAAATAATACACATCTAGACCTGTTTTGAATTTTCTTATTATCAGAAAATTTTTTTCAGCATTGCATAATCGACGCTGCGACTTCTTTATATTAACCAGCAATGTTCAAACAAAAAAAATAGTTAATTTTCTTTTTTTTTTTGGAGGGCGAACAACGCCTAAGCGTTATTATCGCCCGAAATAGTCAATTATTTATTCTTTAATTAATATAATTAATATTTTAATAAACATTAGATTATATCCCATTTGCATTGTTTTCCATTTTTTTAAGTAACGTACCACTATTTAATTGCCGGCCTCCGTGGCCGAGTGGTAGCGTCTCGGTCTTTCATTCCGGAGGTCCCGGGTTCGAACCCCGGTCAGGCATGGCATTTTTCACACACGCTACAATTCATTCATCTCATCCTCT
>JAAAKQ030480226.1:1309-19130 GCA_010016005.3 Zanna intricata
TACTAGTAGTGATATTTCTTAGGATTACTAATTGTGATCTAACAAATTCAAAACATATTCTGGAGTAACTTTATAAAAATGAAACTTTGTATTCTTCAGTCTGTTAAGTGAAGTTACTAGTAGTGATATTTCTTAGGATTACTAATTGTGATCTAACAAATTCAAAACATATTCTGGAGTAACTTTATAAAGCGAATGTTGCAATGAATGTCAGGTTTATTGTAAATAATATATTAAACAAATTTTTTTAGTAGTGTTCATGTTGCATTATGAGAACATCTATAACCTAAACAGAATTTGTTAGTGTTTGTTTAATTGTAAATAACAAAAAAAGAAAAGCTTAACTAATATTCTAGTGGCTAGTTAAAATAAAAAAATGATTTAACCTTTTCTAGTGGAAATATAATCAACATTAAGTTTTCTTTCATTACAAAAATCAAAATAATTTTTCTGATATCACAAGATCAAACATTAAACAGTTGTTGTTTGATAGTTAATAACAAAGTATGAATTTTTATTTATTAAGCTGTAATTCATTGTAATTTGACAATGTACTGATTAATCACCAAAAAAAAAAGAAAAATTGATACTGATTTGATTTTATCATGTGATCAGAAAGTTTGGGAAAATCATGTTTGGTGTAAGGAGTGTTCGAGAAGTTAAAAGTAATAAACACAAATCATCATAGACTATATTTTATCACGTTAATATTCATTGTATTAATTCTATGCAGTGTTTATGGGATATACGTATTGTTTAATGGTCACAGTTTACTGAAGTGTGTCGCCAGCCTCCGTGGCGGAGTGGTAGCGTCTCGGCCTTTCACTGGAGGTCCCGGGTTCGAATCCCGGTCAGGCATGGCATTTTTCACACGCTACAATTCATTCATCTCATCCTCTGAAGATATACTTAACTGTGGTTCCGGAGGTTAAACAAAACAAAAAAAAAGTTTACTGAAGTGAGATTATTGTACTTGGTTACTGGTGAAATTTTTTTTTGAAATTAGATTTAATTAAATTGATACAAACATTGAATATTATTTGTCTAAAATCTAATTTTGTCAAAATTCTAATTTTGAATTTTAATGTTTTGTTTCAGATATTTTCAAATATTTAATCATTCCGTTTTTAATTGTGCAGGATGATGTTTGCATTATTACAATAAAGTGTTATTATTTCTGATCTAGAATTTTGTAAATTATTGACATTTTACTATAATTTTTATTTAAGTTTATAATTATGTGAATTGTAAATATGTATCATTTTTAATATTAAAGGATATTTTTATTCTAATAATTTATTGTTTAATCTTAATTGACATTTTTCTTTTATTGTTTATTTAATATTACTTTTAATAAATTTGTTATAATTTTAGGTTTAAAAAAATATCATTTTAATTGTATTTAAAATGTCTTTATTAAAACATTTATTTTTTATGTTCTACTAAGTCATTTATTTATTTTTCTGTTTGTATGTTTTAGGTTTTTTGATCATTTTTATTTTTCTCATAACTTAATTTTTATAAAATATTTAATAATGTTGATTATGAACATATGTAGAAGATTACGATTTGAATTTTCTAATTGTTAAAGTTTTGTTGAGGAATGTGTCTTTATCTGTTACTCTCAAAGAAAACTGTTAATAAAAATACTTTGAAATTTTAAGCAATGAGTGAGAGATTAAAAAAAAATCATTTTTTTTAATCTACCAGATTTAAAATTTTAAAAATATTGAATTAAGACCCATTATAATTTTTTATAATGATAAAAAAAAATTATAAATAAATGATGTTTAAAGAACTTGGGCTTTCTTATTTATTTTAAGCTTTTTTATTTCACTAACTCTTATGGTTATTGAATCTCTAAAACATGTTCCTTTTATGTGAAAATGAACAAATGTAACAAATATTAGGGATGGATTATTATGTTCAGATTAGGATTTCCTAATTTGCACTATTGAAAAGAAATCATACTATATAGTATTTAAAGACCAGTTTTTTATATACAGTATTATTTTCTTTGTATATAAAGAGTGTTTTTATATAAGGACACAATCTTGTTTTAGAACCTACTCATAGTAGCATCTGTTGTCGGTTTTGTTTCAGCCAGATTGCATGCAGTGTGGTTATATACCAACAGTGTAACAACAGTTCATTATGGTTAGTTTAAAACTGCAGCAATGTGTTTTGTTAAAACATTTTTATATAATGAATCACCAGTTGTATGTATGTTTTTAATGTGTATAATATGCCACCAAAGAAATAAATATGGCATGCAATTAAAAATTATAAGCATTTTTACACACTATGAGTTTTGTTAAAGTCTGGTGGTACGGCTTGGACAATTCACTTGAAGAAAATCTGAAAATACCAGTAATAATGCTATTTTTACGGACGTTGGGGGCTGATATTTTGCATTACTGCTAGTTGAAAAATGTCTAGCATACGTGTTTTGAACAGGTTGACGTGTACAATTTGTTAGTCCAACGATAAAAATTTTGAAGGCTGCATTCCCCAATCAAATTAAGTCAAAATAAGTTGATGCTGATCACCATCTTATTTGCCTGATTTGATAGCACTAACCTTTTTCTTTGAGTTCTTTTGAAGATATATTACTAGCTTACAAGCTAACAACAAATCAACAATTGAAGACCAACATTTAATGAAATCGAGTTAATGACCTCAGAAATATAGTCTATTATTTTGATCAGTTTTATAAAAAAGCCATGATTTGTGTCACCGATCATTTAATCAGTATAATCTTTCATGTACTGTTTTTAATTCTTGAGTAAATGAACCATATAAAAAAATATTTCAGTTTGTTTTATTGGAAAGTTGTTCAGGAACAAATTGGTGTCCTTATATAGAAAATATCCTGTATAATATGTTATATAATCAATGTAAATGATTTTGTATTGTCATCAGACTGAAGGTTTTTGTGGCTACAATTACTTACTATATGCAACCTAGGCAGCACTAGAGAGGCATTCTCAGTTATATAGAAGTGACCAATTTCTTTCTTATGAAAAAAGCAGCATTATTATCAAATAAAGTTTAAAATATTAGCTAGATAAAAAATGAATGACAGAATTATTAGACTTCATATGAATAAACATTAACTATTCTTTACATAGTCGGATGGTAATTTGTTTATTATAAAATTCTTAATCTCACACTAATATTTAGTGTTCTGTAAACTGTTTTTGTTTTTACTAAAATAATAAAAAAAATTTGAACTTTATTATAAAATAACTGCTTGGTATAGTGAGTAGTGTATTGCTGTGCACATAGACTGATGGTTGGCTTACTGTGCTATTAACTATTTTATGTACATACTACATACATACTATGTAAGTATACAGAGCTATACAAGATGTTTTGTAAAGGAATGACTAACTGTTCCACCTATCCTTTCAATCAATTTCTCTTGCATGCAGTGTGCACAGCTATATGCCATCTGCTATAATCATTTAATATACTATTTTTTCTTTAATTATTTATTTTTATAAATGAATTTTTAGGTAAACTGTGTAAGAAAATTAAGGCCATTGGTTATTGTTAATGGGTTTTAAGTTTTACATATTTTTGCTGAGTTTATGATACTTTTTTTATTTTCTAATAAATAAATTGTGTATATTTTATAAAGTATTTGTTATTAATTACTTTACATATATGAATTATTTTTCCTTTAGTAATCAGTAAATAGTTAAGTATAATGTTAGTGCATTTAATTTAACAGTTACTCCCTAATTTAATTTGTAATGAGATCTAGAGTTTTTATTAAGTTTAAAATGATTTTATGAGGCTTTTGAATAAAAAAAACAAAAAAAAAACTAAATGAATATAAAAATAATAAAAGTTCTATTATATATTTTTATTAATTTTTGAATTATTTGATGTATGGACTGAACTTATCTAGATTAAATGTAAGCCACCATTCTCTGTAACCACTAAGCCTAGAAAGATATAATAATAGTTTGTTAATTTTCAACTTTAAAGATTTTTTAAGAGAGCTTTTCTAAAATTAATCTTAAGTTAAATCCTATTGATGTAAGAGATTAACTTATATATAAATTTATATTTATCATATTAATATAATTTATTAATAACATATATATAACATATAATATATATAATATTATATATTTAACATATTTATAACAATGAAGATGTTTATAAAATAAAATGTGGAAAACCAAATTATAAAAAGCTTTATTTATTTGTGACCATGAAAAGTTAGCTTTTTAAAAACTATTACCAGAGAACATTTACCAGCATGTAGGACAAAAAATTAAATATATAGATTGTATTAAAAAATATTAACTACTTTTTCTACTTGGAAATATAGCAATGTTAGAAGTTAATTACACCTTAAATGTCATTTTCACAAAAAATTATCTAACTAAAAAAATAATAAAAATATAATAATTACAACAAAAATTTCTTTGTATATCTTTTATATATTATGGGTTAACAATAGAAGATCAGAGACATTGAAGTTTTATAACCAGAGTGGATAATTTATTTTATGATATAAAAACTAAAATATTTTTATAAATTTCTGTTTTTGGTAAATTAATTAATTATATTAAATAAGTTAGTAAGTAGACTTCCTAGTAATATAATTATATGATAAAATTAGTGATGTGTAAATTATTACAATTAAACTTTTTTAATAAAATTAATTAATTGGCTGTAAAACAATTGTAACTGGTCAGTGATAACAGAATCAAAGAAAATGTCTTTCAGAAGAAGAAAAAAGCTGATAACAAAGTTGTAGTACTTTTCTGGCATTGGTTACCAGAAGTAAAAGTGGTTGCTCTTATGTAGTAAAAAAATAAATGATACATGAAAATAACCAAACAATTTTTAAAAAATTAATATTTTTAAAATCTGATTGGCTCACCACCTCCAATATTATATCAAAGAATTATTTTTGGGTTGCTTGTGCTACTACTATACCTTCTTTTTAGCCTCTTGGACCACCATTAGGTATTGCTTCAAAGGATGAGATAAAATGGGAGTTTCGTAGTGTGTGAAAATACCATGACTGACTGGAATTCGAACTCAGGATCTTCAGATGAAAGGCCAACAGAGGTCAACTCATTATTAGTATACCTAGGAAGTCTTAATAAAAATACAGTTAAAAAATTTGCAATAAGATAGTTTTTTGATTTTTGGGAAAAGGGGAATTTTGGAGGCGAACTTTTTTTTTAAATGGTAAGATAAGCATGCATGCATGTACTGAGCTTAATATAAAATGAGGTTATGTTAGCAAAATTTTTGAGAAAATTTTACCTCTTAAACCCCTCCCCTCCCACATCATGGAGATATTGAAAAAACATTTTAACAACAAATTCCAACATATAGATGAATTTCTGTATAAATTTCATAAAAATTTGTTTATCCAGTGAAATATTATTCAGATTCAAACTTGACAATATATGTACAGTGTGGCTGGGAAGTCACAGTACCCTTAAAGTTATCCAAAAATATGAGTTAGGTTATGTGTTTAGAACATACAGTATTTTCATTGGGGTTGGTTGGCAACTGTTTTTTGCAATGTCACACACTCTTGAGTAAAAGACAGTTCTGCTAAAATGGCTGATGCGAGTACTTATAGCATTGAGGAGTTTAGGAGCGGTTAGTGTATGAATTCATGAACGACAAGATACAAACCAAACAGTAAAGCTAATTAGTGATATGTTTTGGCAATGCTTTAATAAACCACCACCATGAAAAACAGCAATGTTGGCTTGGGGAAAATATGCGTTTGAATTAGGCAGTGTTAAAGATAGGCTGCAGAGTGGACAAAAGTTGATGTGGTTAGAAACATGTGTTGCTATTGCAGTTTCTGTTGAACAATCCTCAATGAAATCAACTTGTAAATGGTCAGCTAAACTTCAAATACTGTGGGCGACAATCCAAGACCATAGGAAAAAAGGACTTGAAAGTTAGGCCATTTCATCAGACGTTTATCAATGAAGATGTAGACATGGAACATCACGTTGCATCCTGCCAGGCTTTATTAGAAAGATTCCCTGCTGCAGTATATTGTGGTAAGATGCTTTTTACTAATGAATGTGCAGCCTGTTGCAGTTTGTGTGCCAGAAATGTGTTATCTTGGGTGAAAGAAAATGCTTATTACATGACAGAAATGGAAAGAAATCCACCGCATGTCGTGATATGGGCTTGAATGACAGCTTATCATTTATTTGGTCCTTATTTTTTTGATGGACTAGTTAATTTACATACTTATTTATAGATGTTGGTGGCATAGTTAATATCACAGCTTCAAGAGAAGGATCTTATGGAACGAGTATGGTTGCAGCAGAAAGAAGCACCTGCACATATTACTCTATCAGTCCGTGTGTTTCTGAATGAAAATTTCCAGGATGTTGGATTGGCCGTGGTACTCCAGCATCATTAGCTCCATTATCAAAGCCACCATAAAATCCTAATCTCGCCACACCAGACAATTCATTATGGGAAATTATCAAGGCAAACATATCTGCATGTCACTACACCATAAATGAAGAATTGTGTGAGCTGTGAGGGACGCCTTCCAAAACATAATACCAGAAATGCTCTGCTGATGTCTCAGAGGACTTGGCAATTTATAGAATTTTGTGAACATGAGGGTAGATGCACAGTCCCATTGGACTATTAAAATTAATATTATGTATCAAGTAAGTAAAAAAAATAATTATTATACTGCATTTTTCATTTATAACCCATTATAAATTTTTAGCTTTAACTTTAGGAGGTACAGTGACTTCCCGGCAGTTTTGTACATAAGTATGTGCAGTATGAGCGTTACCCTCACGTTTTTGTCTCTGGGTCATGAAACATCAAATAATGCAAGAAAAACCATATACATTTTTTGACCGATTACCATTCTTTCCCCCATATCTCTATTACATATGTACTGGCATAGCTTTAGAGCTATGATGCTAGGACAGTAAAAATAATATGTTTTAAGCTTAAGTCACTTTTAAATAAACCACTACAATATACAATTCTGGAGATCATACTTCACCGCAAACAGTTACAATACTAAGAAATTTGTAGTTCTTTTTGTGTTAAATAAGCAACATTTTTAACTCAGAGGAAGTTTGTAACAGAGATCAGATGAAGTAAATAACTTTAGTGAAAAGAAAAACAAAAAGATACCAACCATCTCTTTTTTAACTCAATTTTAAAGTTATATGACTCAGTTTTCAAATTTTCTGGTTTAGGAATTTAAGAGGTATGGTAATGAACAAGTAACTGAATTATTGTTGAATAATAATAAAATAATATTGCTTGATATAATAATATATTTCTACATGGTTTTTTTTTCTGTGACTGCAAAGTATAGAATAAAAAAAGAAACATTCTTACCTTTATATAATAACGTTTTCAGGCCTATGCTTATCTTCAGTGATGTTTTTTAAAAATTCCTTTTTATTCCTATTTACACAATTAAAAGAATATATTGATTAAAATATTAAATATATAATATTTAAGAATATATTATAATATATAAGAATATAATATAATAAAAGTGTAAATTAAATTGATTTCCATTTTTTAATTCAATCTAATGAATATGCTAAAAAACATCTTTTTACTACTATGGGCCATTATGATGATCAGTGAATAGTTGTAAAACATTTGTCCTCAAAGTGGGTGATAATGCCTCCTTGTGGGCACTGGAGGTCTTCAGAGGGTGGTAGAAGACTCACAAAGAATTGGGGGGGGGGGCATTCAGGTGGTCTAGGAAGGTAATGATTGATTAAAAAAAAGGAAAAAAATTATGTTTTATTATATTTCAAATTAAAATATAGTGTAAAATTTAGTTTTAACTCAGAAATAGGATATGCCATGCTTAAAAACAATAATTGCAATTGTTGATTTTAAGAGCACATCTTAAAAACAGCAACTGAAAAAAAAAACAGCAGATGGAAAGTTTACACATTTTGTGGAGCTAGAAAATTTTTGATTCTCAATGTAGGCAGTGAGCAAATAAGTTTGAGAATCAAAATGATGTAGAACAGTATTTCTCTTAATAATAAAGATATCCTGAAATGGCTTCAGATGGTTTGTATTATGAGTGTATGTATATATATATACATATATATAATAAACTGTTGTAAGGGTAACTGAAAAATATCTGAACAAGATTGATTAAATAATTATTTATTAAGATATAAATATGGATTGTTTGAATTTGGAAACATTATAATAATTATACATGGTATAATGGTACACACATTCAATGTGTGCACCATTATGCCATTAATAATTCGCAAAATGTTTAACTAGTAACAGATCTTATCTATGAGTTTGAATGTGTTAACAATCCTCTCCTTAAGGTCATCAATATTCATATTTTTTATACGGTATCCTTGATGAAACCCAATAGGAAAAAATTAGATTGAGTTACATCCGGTGATTAAGTTGGCCAAGCAATCAGTCCATCACATCCAATCCAGCAATTTGATAGTGTATTTTTGAGGGATTCTCTCACTAATAAACTCCACGTGGCGGTGCTACATCTTGTTGGCATAAGATTTGGGTAGTAACTCTTTACGCTGAGTGTAAACTCTTCTAACAAGTCCAGATTTGCATTAACTATTGTTCCCGCAAAGAAAAAAGGCCCAATCACGTAATCCTGAAGCAGTTTGCACCAAACATTAATTTTTGGGCTATCTCTAATTTATTCAAATGTAACATCTGGGTGTTTTGATCCCCATATTTGAATGTTCTGAGTGTTCATTTTTCTAGACACCTGAAATGTAGTCTCGTTTTAGAACAAAACTGTTTTAAGGTAACAATCATCATTTCCACTGCAAAAAATTCTTGTAGCAGTGTAATCTTATGATATAATGTGCTGCAATATTTGTTATTTACAAGGACACAATTTTAATTGTTCCTTCAAAACATCATGAATGGTAAATTGCAGAAAATTTAATTGTGCGCTGCACTTTGAGTTGCCTTACCAGGGCTGTCAACAAAAGACTGATTTATGATCTCCATCTTTTCTCCATTCTTTTTTTTGTTCTAGGCCTGCCTGCACCCTTCTTATGTCCAACACTACCAGTTTCTTTAAATTTTTTAGAGATGAACCAATTCATCTTCTAGAGGTGGCTCTAAGTTATATGAGTTCTAAAGTTGCATTGAACTTGTGTATCTGATTTTGTTCGAATAAACCAGTCTACACGTTGTAATTTTTTGGACATTGACCTTTTGTCAATCCAAGAAAGAATAATATGTCATCTTTGTAATAGAAAATACAATAATCTGTGATATTATAGGTCCTATACCAGGTTCAGTGATTGGTTTGATTAATTTTATTTGGATTTCGATCCTTGTTTGCTAACAACAAAATTGTTAGCACATTCATCTATTAACCCTATTATTGGGCTTCAGTCAATAATATTTCCTGAGGACTGTTCAGTCCGAGACTAAAATAAATATTTTGAATTAAATCAGGCTTAGATGGTTTTGTGTGTTGCTGTAATTTTATTAATGAACCTTTCACTCAAAAAAGAGAAATTCCAATTAATGATAATTGAATCCTTTCTTTTGGGTTTTTAGCATTCTTTTTCTAGTTTTTGATTTTAAATTTATCTTCATTGTTATTACTATTACAGTAAAAATAATAACAGTTCAAGATAGTTACATGAATTAGAATGCTAGAAACAAAATTAATTATAAAAGTTAGTTTGAAATAGATTTAAGCCCAATTTTCATAGCTTGAAAATTTTTCAAAATATTCAGGAGAATTTGACTTTTTTTGTGATGTTAACAGCATGTATTGTATTGAACACAATATTATTTATCTTTAGGTGATTTTTAGGAACCAGATTATTAAACATGACCATTAACATTATGTCATCCTTACTTTATATTCTTCTGTTACTGATTATACTACTTTTCTTTTTCATTTTTTTTTGAAAATTAAATGTATTTAAACTATCACTTTAATTACATCAATTCACTTGTTAGTTATCGAAATTACAATAATCTTTCTGACTACATATTTTGTTACGCAAGTTGTACGGTGGCTAGAATAATGTAATACAGATAACTGCTGTTCTCTAGCGGTGAATTAAGAAACTGTATATGGTCTGACTAAAAAAAGTACTCACACTTTCTATTTAATTGGGGAGAACTCTACTTAAGTTATACGGGGATCTAATAAAACGTGCTCATATGTACATATATATGATTTTTTTTTTCTTAAAAAATGAATGGGTTTATAATAAGTTTATCTGAAAGTCTATATATCTTAAATTATGATCATTGTTTCCTCCAGGCTGATTTTAACGATTTTTACTCCCATAAAAATATTAAACATGTTGGTAGTTTTAAAGAATTTTGAAAATATCGTTTTTATAATTTTCGTTAAAGAAAGTGTTTTCTATTCTACAATAAACTATTGTCTTTCTCTGTTTAGCCTCTGGAACCACCGTAAGGTATAACCTCGGAGGATGATGTATATGAATATAAATGAAGTACAGTCTTGTACAGTCTCAGATCGATCATTCCTGAGATGGATAGTTAGTTGAAACCCAACCACCAAAAAGAACACCGGTGTCCACGATATAGTATAAAAATCGGTATAAAAGTAACTGCCCTTTACTAGCATTTGAAACTTTGACTTCGAAATCAGCTGATTTGTGATGACAAGTTCACCACTAGACCAACCCGGTGAGTTTACAATATACTGGGTGTACAAATAGTAATATCGGGGTTTTAATTTGTTACAATATGTCTTGGATGAGGATGCAGTGTTGATTTAAAGTTAGAATCAAAGAGGAAAAAGGACAGTTTTATTTGCGCGCATGGCCGTAGATTCCCTATCTTTCCGCTTGATACCGTCACTAGTATAGATGGCGATTCCTGGACAGAAAGCCTTCTGCGTTTTGGGGTTTGCTAATCTGTACTTACAGTACTGCGAGCGTTCTGTAGAAAATTTAACCGTGATCTTACAAGCGACTATGACATTCGTCGATGGCATAATTAGTTTTTAATGACAGGATGTCTGTGTAAAGGGAAGAGTACTAGATGACCAAGGGTGTCTGAAGAAAATGTTAGACGTCTTTCCTGCGTAGTTCTAAAAATCTATTAGGAAGGCTGGCCGCAAATGGCTAGTAATGTCGGTGATGACAGTGTGGAATGTCACGTATCAGTTAATATTGTTTACATATGTTACAGGCTTTGAAGTCTACCGACTACTTTGTGCGTGTCAACTTTGCAATCAAAATATTGCACCGTAGAAGATATGGATCATATCGTATAAGTGATGAGTCAACATTTCACTTTATTGGGAAAGTTAACACACATACTGTCCTTGCTTAAGGGTGAAAAAATCTCCATGAAGTTTTAGAATACGAAGCAACTCCTCAAAATGTAGAGTCTTTTGTACAATATCCCGAGGAAAGTTACCTCTTTCCTCTGAGGAAAGTGGCCGTCTTTTTCTCTGACACAAGCGTAACAGGAGATGCTTATTTGGGAGTGCCGCGTGTACCGTTCTTTCCTCAGCCGCAAGATGGTTGGAGAATTTTATTTGGGAACATAAAATAGTGAGCCTCCTCAATGAGATAACTCTGTACGGTATCGGTTAAACGTCGTTTCCCCAACCGCTGGACCCGATGGCCTCCAGGATGAGCCAATCTGATCCCTATAATTTTTTCTTCTGGGGTTTTATATAAGAATTTGTGTATGCTCCTTCGCTATCTACTGATCCATCCGATTTGAAGCATAGGATTGAACAGCTGTAGCATCCATTACCTCAGTTATGATGGTTAAAAAGTATGGGACGGTCTCTCTTATCGGTCAGATGTGTGCTGCATAATGAAAGATGCTCACATCGTGCACTTGTAAGGAAAACTATAAGAGTTATTCTTATTTTATTTGTGACTAATTATTACAAATCAAACTTTATAATATTAAATTGCTTTAAAACCCCGATATTCTCTCTTTTTACTCTTTTTATAAAAAAACACAAGTTCTTTTCGTTCCACATACTTTTTACTACCTTGACAGTTCCTAATTATTACGACATTTATGCTCATTTTAAACAATTTTTTTTTTTTTAAGCTGTGGTAAGAAGTCTTTAAAATGTTATACTTTTTGGTAAGGTATTTATTAGCAGTATTTCTGTTTAATGTAAAAGTATTGGTTTTTTTTTTGTTGTACGTTAAATTTTCGTGAGATGATAAATTTGATTTTGTTTGCACAATTTTAACTTGATTGTAAGGAAACTAAACAATCAAATTAAGTTTAGCTTCATTATTAAATATTTATGTCTATATATATATATCACCTATTATTACAATTTATTATTATAACATCTCTCTAGGGACCTCTTAAAAAAGTTAAAAACAGCATTCAAGATACAAAAAATGGGCTGTCGGATCTTTTTTCCGTAAATATGATTTATGTTACCCTATTGTTGATTATAAATTTAAATTCTCATATTTCCTTGCGTTCATATTTACGAAGGTACAACATTGCAAAAAAAAAAGAAGAAATTTGTAATAATGACTTATTTAAAACAGAATATAGAAGTTTTATGTCAGACAGCATAATAATTTACCCTAAAAGAAATTTTGTTTTGCATCAGGTTTATTTTTAATAAACTATCTTACGGTCTAAAAGATTTTATGACCGATCTATTTAAGAGTAAATTAAAAGATTTCTATTTTCAGAAATAAATGTTATTTGAAAATGTTGATAAACTTGAATTTTTCTCCGTACCGTTTAACTTGTTCTTAAATAAACACTTGAATATTTATAAATTAACTAACAGCTTTATGTTATATTCTGAATAATATTTATTTAATTACGTCTTACACAAATTAAAAAGAAACAAACATATCCTTGAAATTCATTATATCATCTTGCAGATTTCAAGTTTTGAACAACTATCAATTAACGAATTCATAACACGAAAGGCAAAAATTATTCCCAGACAAATAAATAAAATTCTCAAACTGAATATTTAAACTAATAATGGAATATCATCAATAAATATAACAAAGGAATTAGCAAAAGTGTACAAAATAAATTTAAAAAATTAAGTTGGAAAAACTAACCGATACTATACAATAGAAATACTATACACTAACATTAGAAAAAACGTATTTTTTTTTCCATAAAATAAAAATAAAATCCAATTGTCGAGTGAAAGATTTACTCTGTAAGACAATCCAAATCACAACGGAACTTCAATTAATCCCGCAAATAAAAAACCATCATCAAAAATATTTTTAATAAAATTAAAACCAAAAATATAATCTCATTATATATGAGCGTTGTCATGTATCGATGATCCTATTGGTATTCAATAATGGAAAGGAAAGAAACAGAAGGATTAGATAGTAGGGGTGTCACTATTAACGCTATTGGAGAAAATTCTTTGTTATGCGAATAATTAATTATTTGCCTAAAATTTCTTTAACGTTAACGTCTTTAATTTTTATGACCGTTTATAATTTCAAGTTATCTTTGTTTTTTCCTGAGATTAATTCTTATCTTATCTGAACATATATATAATGGAAGGGTATCAGTACATTATGCCTAACGTAAACGGGGAGATTAAATGATTTATACGTTTTTTAAACGACTTCGCTTGTAACATGGGTACTGTATAACTTTTTATTTGCCTCGCAAGGCTTTTATATTATAATCGACAGTAATCGAACCTCAAGGTTTAAACCAGGAATTTCTGGGGAAATTTTTTCAACGCCTCCGGTCATGCTTAAGAGACATCAAATATTCCCGCCGGGATATGGAGTCTTGATAATTTTCACCGTATACCCACTTAGCCACTAGTTTATTTAGAGAATTTTTTTGGGGGGGATGCGATTTTGCAATAAAAACTTTTGTTTGAAATATTATTATTTTTTAATTGGTAACAATGTGCCTAAGAAAAATAAGACCTTAATTGGGCGAAATCTCGAGATAATGAAGGTGACCTTGCTCACAGCTCCATCCTCTTGTCTTTTTAAATTGAAAATTTAATGGCATCAATGCTCTGGTCGAATAGTTCTGGAGATATAAGTTGTGAAACACAGAAAACACACACGTATATGCGAACATTTTCATCCGGTTTTCGTGGTTTTTGGTTTTCTTAGGTATCAAAACTAAAGATCTGGTGAAAATTGTACATACCCAAATTGGAGCCATACTTTCCCTTCTTATACTTTTCCTTCTTTAGCTATAATATCCCTGCTATTGCGATAGACGGGAAAGTAAATATATGAAAATTAAAGTAATAGTGTAAGAAGATAGAAAAAAATAACTAATTTAAATATTTTTTAACCCTGTTAAGAAACCTCCGATTTGGCGTACTGAATCACTATACTGTGCATAATTGTCATTATTCTGCTGTACTGAGTCCTGCCCTACGGTAGATAACCACAAAATAATGATTAAAGTAAATGTAGGTCTAATAAAATCATTCCTGATTAATTACGAACGCTAAATATTCTTTTATTTACTGTTCTTATAAAGAATAATTAGATCAATTTTCCTGTCAATATAATATTTATTTTAATTTTTTTCTTTTCGATTGTGGCCTACCACCTTTGTAGATTTTTCTTTCTCTGCTATTCTCTCATTTTTTGAGCTTGCTGTTCTCTTCTTTCCTTTAACCATTCTTGAGCACCGTTATCTTTTTTTCCTTACTTTTTTTTGAAACCCATTGATTTAATTTTATCTTTATTGACTTTTCTGTCGATATTTCATTTTCTGATATGTTATAATTTTTTAGATCGACTTTAAAATCTTTCATCCAATTAATTTCCGTTTTCTTTTTATTAAAATATTAAGTATTTTTTGTTGCAAGTGATAATTATGGGCCATTTTAAAAAGGCCAATAATAATCGTCTAACAAAATAATTTAATAATTTTTTCTTTATGTACAAGAAATAATTTATTGTATTTATATTCTTTAATTTATTCTTTAAACTTGTGTAATTTTAGTTATTTTTATTACGTAAAAAATAATGATGAATTTTGATTGTTTTCGTAACTATTACACTTAATAAATTGAATGGTACAATAAATTTGAAGAAAAAATAAAAAAGAATTCCTTAGGCTTAAATTTCACTTAAGTTTTTATTATAATTAGGTTTCTTTTTATATTGAAGATTAATTTTTTATTTTAGAATTTTTTTAATAACCCAGTACTGTTAATAATAATTGCACAAATTTTAATTTATTATTATTATTTTTTTAATCGTCATTATCCAGGAGCAGAGTAATGTGAATGGATAGAATGTTTTATTTTATGCCCTATAATATTTTGTACGATATAATTATTTATACTTAGTGGTTAATTAAAAAAAACATTTGCATCAGTTACGAGAATGATACTGGATAAATATGATTTGAAAAAAGCAACGATGTTCCGGCGGATATTTTATGTAATTTTTATACAATTAAAAATCAAAACTTTTCTGCCCGCACAATTTTCATCAATGCAGTATCAAGTAAAATAGCACGAAAAGAAAAGAAACATAGCCATTACTATATTATTAATAATAATTAGATATTTTTAATCAATAGTGGTGGAGCGGTAGATGATGCTTTTATCTGGCGGGATCCATATTTCAATCCCAGTCAAACACAATGTATTTCATAAATTATAAAATTTCCATTCTGTATTTCTACATACAAGAAAATTTATTTTTTATTTCCCATTCATATGTTTTTTTTTAATATTCTTTGAAAATTAATATGAACAATTAGTTATAAAAAAATATTTTTGAATTTTCATGAACATGGTATAAAGTTATATTTTGTTGGTATTTTTTTTGTAGGCGGGGTATTTTTAGTTTATAAATTCTGTTTCAATTTGTAAGTTTTAAATGAAAATAATTACACACGTAAAATGAAGTGATTAAAAAATGTCAGAATGACTATTTATACGTTATTGAAGACAGCATATTTATTTCATTATATTATTATTATTATTGCCAATCTCCGTGGCGGAGTGGTAGCGTGTCGGCCTTCATACAGAGGTCCCGAGGTTCGAATCCCAGTCACACATCGAATTTTTCACATGATACAAAAATTCTTTAACATATATAAAAGATTAACTGCAAGTGAGCGTAAGCCTGTTTTTACTGTATCAATAAATAAATAGATGATTATTATTGTTACTACTATTAGAATGCAGCATTCTGGCTTTTCACTATTTGAGAGGTCTTATGGTAGTTAGATTTCCGGCGAGGGTCTCTCATTTTTTTCTTATTTTCCTCATAATCTTAAAAAAAACTCTGACTTACTCCTGCGGAGTGAGTAAATATATAAATAATTGCTTTTATTTAAAAAAATAATTTTTGTTTATCTTAATAAGAAAAGACATCCTTTCTAACAGGTTGAGCTCAGGAAATTAATGTCAATTTAAATTAAATAAAAAATGTCCTTTAGTTTTTTGTTTTCACGTTGTGGTTTTTTTCTAAAGATTTAGCTCAAATTTTGCGTAAAATCTCGGTTAGTGGATTAAATTTTGGAAAAGTATTCCAAATCTAAGGTAAAATTAATGATTGTAACTGTAAATTCAAAGACAAATTCAGTTGACAGCCAGAGGTTATAACTATCTATTTTAATGTTTAGCCTTCAATAATTTTAATAACACCGAAAAAAAAAAGATTTACTAATATCTAAATTTTCTTTAAAAGTAAAACTTATGTTTCTAACGGATTAATGAATTAAACCCAACAAATATTCAGTTTTCATAAGAAATAAAAAGAAAGTAAAACACATTAAGATGAAAATTAAAGTTTTTATTTATAAAAAAAATAAATAATAACTTTAAAATTTAAAGTTATTATTATTTATAACTTTAAATATAATAACTTTATCTATAACTTTAACTTTATAAAGTAAAGTTTAAATTAGTTATAAAATATTTTATGAATTATAAAGAAATAAATACTAAGAAATAAAATTAAACCCCCAAAATAAATTTAAAAATAAATTAAAAAATATACAAACGAAAATTACAAATCGTTTAAAAGAAGTGATATTTTACTTTGGAAAAAATTTACGTTCACATTTCCCGTAAGCTGTTATTTAAGAAAATAAACTGCCCGGTAATCTGTTGTCAGTAATAATATTAGACCACACATTTAGTATAAATCTACATTACATAGTAATTTTTAAAACTTCAAATGAATCTCGAAATTCAATCGATGTTCAATATGTAAATTATTCAATTATTTTTCAATTTATTCATTAGTAAGTAAAATGGAAGAAAATAATTATAAACTGTTCGATGATTTTCTAGAATTCAGAGACAGAGATTTAATTGCAACATATATCCTGATTATAATTTTTAGATAATTGTAGGTGGAAGCGATTCAGACTTTCTTTACGTACTCCTCATAATTTACTGGAGAACAAACCGGTAAGATTTATATAGTATAAAGTGAGGGCTACTTTGAGTATACTGAAATTTTCTTTTGTGTCTGTAACTCATTATAATGGGCGAAGATGATTAAAACCGTCTTTTTTTTTTCGTAAATACCAAATAACAAAATAAAGTTTTTGTGATTCAATATCGTTCTGTTAGGAGATAATTTTTGGTGTTCAGCCAGAATAATTATAATCAAAATCCATAAACAAAAATTTTATCCGCTTACTATTCATAAGGAAATTGAAAATATTTTGTTGAAGACTGGAAGTTACAAACTGTTTAATGCGTATGCTAAGTAATTCAAATGCTTTACAAATAATTCAATAATTGTTGAGTAGATATTAATTACTATGAAATGCAAATCTCTCTATTAATTTTGTATGTTTGTTTGCGTATGTGTGTGTG
>JAAAKQ030480248.1:0-12192 GCA_010016005.3 Zanna intricata
GTAGAGGGAGAAAATATACATAAAAGATGAAATAAAGTTAACTAATAATACGAGTATAAACGGAAATGAATATTCTAAAATCAAATATAATATTAATAACAAAATTAATTATAATATTAAGCTCAACAAAATTTTTAAATCATTCAGATTAAAAAAAAAAAACTGCTTACATGACTAACAGTAAAATATATAAATAATGCAGATCCTTTTAAAACAATAGAAAACAATGATAAATGTGATTTAGATAAACAGGATATATATATATATATATATGTAGTTTAAAATGTGCAGACTGCAATTTTAAATATGTTGGCATTACTAATCATTCATTTACAATCAGGATCAAACAGCATATAAATAAAGTTTACATAGTAAAACCAAATTCTGCTAAACACACTCTAAATAAAAATCATAATTACGACACAGAAAATTTTATTAATATGCTTGACTATTCTAATAATTAGTATAAAACATATAAATCTAATATTTTGGAAAAATTTCATATATATTTAAATAATAATAAACTTATTTATGGGCAAACAAAATTTGATAATGGCATTTTATTCAAACACATATTGAATAATAATTGTTGATGTTTAGGTTGGTGAAACTTGTTATTGTATTAAAAAAAAAAACGTATGTAATTAATTTGTGAAATTTTATTTATTATTACATATATAATAACTTAGTGTGTTTTTGATGATGGAAATTACTTCCTGATAGCTCTTGAATGTGTTACATAATTATTGGTAAGCAGTTTGTATATTTATCATAATTCTATAATATACCAATGGGCCGTGTTAAAATCACTCTAGAAAATTGTGGTTTAAAATCTTGTTTAAAAAACTTTTTTTTCATCCATTGGATACATGGTTTGAAATTCGTGTATTTCTAATTCTTCTTGAGTAAAGATGCATAACGAAACTGTATTTTAATGTTTTAGTGACATTTACCAACAGCATAGCAGATTTTGATATTTTCTTTAGAGGTAATTCGGAAGATCTCATTTCATGGCATAATCAAGATACTTTGGAAGAAAGTGATCATAGGGATTAAAACAAACATTGGATATCAATTGTCAGCTCTTTAACAGTGATTTGTGTAAACAAGATCTTTTAGATGGATTTTGAATTTTTGAACTTTTAGGAAAAGAATGATAAATTCTATTCCAGTTTATTGTATTTATAAGACTATTAGTGCAAGTAGCAAATATGCAAATTTTCTCTGCCATTAATCCCATAGCATTTATATTATCTAATTTAGTTTATTTTTAGCATTTATTTTATTTAGTTCAAAAAAATAAATGTTTACCAGAGACTGAACCAAAATTATTACAAGTTATTAAATTATTCATGTTTAATATAATGTTAAAATAAAGCCTTTTTTCATATATTTATGAGTGCATGGAAAAAAATTATTGCAGTATGTGCTATTAGCAATAATGAATGAAGATTAGGACTAGTCGTAAATGTACAGTTAATTACTGTTGATTTAATTTACATAGAAATTCATAAATATAATTACATTCTATTTGAATAAATTCCATAAGAACATTAGTAGAACTGTCATACTGATAAGTGTATTAATTTATTTCATGTACAGATTTATTATAAGATTGGCAGCAATCACTGTATGGTACCAATGATTTAGTGAAAAGTTGACTGCAGTGAGATAGATTGTTTAGTACCTGGTACTCTTATAACCTTAATTGGAATATACAGTTTAACAACATATTTGAGCACAGAATATATCCAAAATTTATTTACAAAACATTTTACTTAAAATCTAAAAGTAGATAACTATTTTATTTGGTAAACAATCATCTAGTTGAAACTAAGGAAATAAAAAAATTAAATGACAAAAAAGTTATGAGCAAATAATAAATATAAATCACTAACACAAAAAACTAACATAAATCATTTTGAACTGTTTTTATTGGGGAAAAAAAATTGTTGAAAACAACTGAAAGCATGAAGAGAGTTTTAATTGGTAAATAATGTGCAGAATTTCTATAACTTTTCCTATTCACAAAATTAACCATTATGTTGATGTAGAGAGAACTATGTGGTTAATGATATTTTATAGCTAAAGCCTTGCAATTTCTGTGATAGTATTCATAAACCAGGTATTTTTTTTCTCGCCTACAATTTTTTTTTTAAGTAACTATTTAATCTCATTAAGAAAATCATAATTGTTATGTTTTAGTAACCTTCTTACATTTTGACATTAAAAATTAGATGTAATAACCAAACTTAATCTAGACTAGCGCTTAATCTTGACTAGTGAGCTTAGGTTAAGTTTGACTAGATTATATTTATAGTTGGCTTCCGTGACACAAATGGTAGTGTCTCGCCTTTCCCCTGTCTCTACCTTTCATCTGGAGGTCCCGAATTCCAATCCTGGTTAGTCATGGCATTTCACACAAATGTGGTATACCTACTTCATGGTATATTTAACATTGATTCCTAAAGTTACAAAAAAAAAAAAGATTGTATTTATAATTTCTCTGCAAATTCTCCAAGTACTCAACTAATTTGGAAGAAAAAATTCAATTAAAAAAGTTCAATAAGCGGTTCCTGCTTATTGAAAAAGGTCCAAATTTAGAAAAGAAAATAACCAAAAGGAGGAGATTAAACTGCCAGCAATAGTATGAGTATTATATATTGTATTACTGACTTGCTAAAACTGTACGAGTTAAAAAAGCAATTAGTTTAAACATGAGCAATTACTAATATGTATTGTAAAAAAACCATTTTGGGGAAAACAGAAAAGGCCTCATTAACTGTCATGATGGCATTATGCAGATGCCCTTTTGTAGCTTCATGCATATATAGGCAGTTAAAAATTTTTGTCATAAGTGGGCTAATGTCATGGAAAAAAGTTTCTAATATCGATAATAATCCTGATTCTTAATGCTAATATATATCACTGAAAGTAATTCACTAACTTTTGACATAACTTTAGTAGAAGTAACCTAATAAAGTTATGTATGGTAAGTAGGCAGCCATCCTGTTGACATACACCATATCCTCGATAGGTGCATCAAGGTAACCTATCCTCAAGGTATTATGGAAGCCAATTTCCTGTGCAGTTGTGCTCCCTCCTGATTAGAAATAATTGCCACTAGCCATTATTTTGATTGAGTCATTAAAAACATGTAGAACAATGCAGAAAAACCTAAAAACCTGGGGACATCCAGATTCACAATGCATGTAGTAATATGTTATGCAAAAAGAATTGATATGATATCTATTGTGCAATCACCAAATTAGATTCTTACCTCACTGCTGTCTCTATTGGTCTCAGATATCGCACTGAGATTGTGTGACTTACAAATATTTTGTTTGATTATATTATTGAGTTAAAATATATGTTACCTTATCAGTGAAGCAAATAAGCTTCAAGTAATTATTAAAATCATTTAAGAATGACCCTCAAATTCGAACTTGAGGTCATCTAGTTTATCAATCAATAGTTAGTAATTGTATGCAAGTAAATGCAACATTTTTTACCTGTAATTTTTACTAGACACAATGAACAAATTGCCTTGGACTATAAATAAACTCATTACCTCTACATTCTCTTCCACCATTTATCAACCAATTTGATGGACAACCAGAGATAATTTTTGTTATCTTGAATTTATGAATCGCTTTTTAATATTTTTTGTATCAGGCAGTGCTTGTATGCAGTAGGTTTCAAAAAGTTTTGTTGCATTGTTTTTTTAGAGATCTTGTTTGATGCTGTAGAATATGCAGTTATTTTTTTAATTTAAGATAATTAAGGATAGATATAGTTCTTTCTTATGAAAGTTAGTGGCAACCTACATCAAAGAAAGCTTGTGAGTTTAGTTGTAAAATATTCTCATCTACAGTAGTACGTATATAAAAAAAATAAAAAATGAGATAAATTATTTAAAGAAAAAACAAAGCTTAAAGAAATTTTGTTAATGTGAAAAGATGTACTGAACATTTACAGTATTTTTAACATTGGAACTATTTTTAATCATAATATAATGGGATTTTGTAAAATTTGGTTTACATACACTTGTATTAGGTAATGATGAATTTCATGTGAGTCTGATTTTTAATCTGGGAAAAATTCTGTGTCTTTTGTTTTGTTTAAATTTCTGTATTTCTGTTACACATGCTTAATTGTAATTAATTGTTTATTAGCTGTTTCATGAAGATTTATGAGTTACTATAGTATAAACAAGGCTACCACTGAACCGCATTGCCTTCTATTTGCTGCGTAGTTGGATGAAAAGAACTTGAAAGTAATTTTATTTTTAACTATTTTTGATCTATCATGAAATAATATACTAGCTACAAAAGTAATACTATCTCTTGCTCTCATCTCATGCATCGCATCTCTTGTGATGCATGAGATGAGAGATGAGGTGAGAGAGCAAGAAAGAACTTGAAAGTAATTTTATTTTTAACTATTTTTGATCTATCATGAAATAGTATACTAGCTACAAAAGTAATACTATCTCATGCTCTCTCATCTCTTGCATCGCATGCTCTTTTGTTTTTTATTAACTATTTTTATTTTTAACTATTTTTGATCTATCATGAAATAATATACTAGCTATAAAAGTAATACTATCTCTTGCTCTCTCATCTCATGCATCGCATCTCTTGTGATGCATGACATGAGAGAGTATGATGAGACACATGAGATGAGAGAGCAAGAAAGAATCTGAAAGTAATTTTATTTTTAACTGTTTTGATCTATCATGAAATAGTATACTCGCTACTAAAGTAATACTATCTCATGCTCTCTCATCTCTTGCATCGCATGCTCTTTTGTTTCTGTCGGCAGCTTTCACTTGCTCGGCAGTACGTAGCTTTCACAGTGTGATGTTCATGGAGATAATGATGAGAGATATACCTTTCCAATTCCAAAAGATGGCTACAAGAACGTTTTTAGCTGATGGCTGTGTTTCCATCTTGATAAACCACTTCTTTGCCACTCTGCATTGGCTGATTTTGACTTGGGAGTTTAGTGATGAACCTATGCCTGTCACATGTTTCTATTCGATGTAAAGAATGATTTAGGAAACTTTGGCATATTTTCTGTCGGGGCTATTCCTGATTTTAAGGTCAGATTTTAGATCAAAAGTTGTAGAAGACCATCTTGCCCAGATTTTGCAGAATCCAGTGTGCTTTGTTGATGAATGGGATGGGTACAGTGCTGATGTGCTGCTCAAGAATGAAGTGGGACTATGTCATTCATGTTCATTGAGGTCATGGATTGATTGAATATTGTCATCAATCTCACTTGTTTTTGAATGTTTGTTTCTCTTTAAATATAACTAACCCAGTCATACATGAGTTTGTGACCATCATATCCCCCCCATTCACAGTCTAAATAAAAGTTTGGAGGCTTTGATGCTCTTATTCATGAAGAACTTCATGATAATTCATTGGGCAACTGATGATGTTATATCTTGCTATGTCATGACACTACTGACTGGAGAGAGACCGCCTTTTCTGTAATCACAGAGGTGGCTGAAACAACTGTCCTTTCCCACTTTTACCACCTACAATATTCCTCAGCATATCTTGTTCTTGTGAGCAATGAAGGCAAAGGTTTGGATTGTATTTGACTGACCCTTGTAGTTACTTATTATTTGTACTGCTACTGCTGATTAATGATATCTATTAAAATATTTTTCATTAATTATAATTTACATTGGTTGCTTTTTTTTTACGTTTATTAATTTTTATATGTTGTAATTATTTTTATTTTTTCAGACTAAAGAATAGTTTTGTCTGTGGAAAAAAGTAGCCTCTGGGAGGCTTGCCTCCGACCACAAATGTCGAACTGGGGCCGACCATATTTTAATAGTCAAAATTTCTGCTATCGACCGAATGGGCCACCAGATCACCATCGTTGGCAACATTTCTCTCAATCTGCAAATAATTCTCCAATGTCTGTTTATTCTCAGCAGAGTGGAACAAATGAATTTTATAACTCTTCTCATAATAGAGGGCCCCCTGGTTTTCAAAATGCTGACATTAATACTACTAGGCCAGCAGTAAGTTCATCATTTTATAATCCTGCTCCTTGTAATATTAATAGTGAGATTTGGGCTAAAGCAGCTAATTCAACATTAGTACCAACAGCTGTTGATTTTGTTCCATCTGCATCTTATCATCAATCATCTAACAACTTAGATCAACATCAAGGTCAGTAAATTAATTTTATTTGGTTGTAATTTTTACCTAAAATTTTATTCTATTTCAATAATTTTGAGTAATTATTTATTTTTTTCATTCATTTTGATTGATGTTTATTTTAGAAAACACTTATTTAAGAATTGAGTATTGTTTTTCGTTACATTTCTAGTAAATTAATATTATTTACATTTCAATAAATTTAATCAGATTATTAAAATGAAATATATTATTTCTGGTTGGTTACTTTTGTACTTATTATGTTGTTATTATTTTCATTCATAAATATTTCTTACATATTTCATATTTTTTTGTTAGAAATGTCTGTAAAATTTTTTTTTCCTTATTGTACAATTTGTTTCTAATGTCACTGGTGAAAAGTGTGTAGAACTCAAACTAAGACATTACATGAGAAGCCCAAAGTTATCATGTAAGGTTATTACATGGAAATGGTAAATAATGTTTCATTATTAACACTATTATTGAAAGTTATAAAATCAGATTTTGCATTGAAGTTAGTTTAATTTGTAATGTTAATGAGCTGTGAGGTGCCTAATGGTCTAGAATAGATTAGTTAATTAGTTTTAAATTGTTTTGATTGAATGTGAACATATTTTATGGCATAGGGAATATTTAAAAGAAATTATATGATTTTATGAAGAGTGTAAGACAATTTATCTAGAAGAAACTTGGGCTAATGCGGGACATGTACTGGAAATAAATAAAAGAGTGTCAAAGACACTTATATAAAAGTTTTGTCAACTCTGGTGAAACCCTGACTGGAAAAGGTAAACAACTATTATTAATTTACATAGGAAGTGAAAATCGGTTTTAGAATTATGGTTTATAGGTGTTTGAATCCTGATCTTCCCAAGAGTATCGCAGTGAAATGATTGATGACAGTTTTGTACACTGGTTGTAGAAAATTACCAAAATTTTTTCTGAAGGATCCATTTTAGTAATGGATGTGCCATATCATTGCCTAACAACCGAAAATATTCCAAAAGCTTTGACCTGAAAATCAGAAATTGCAGAAAGGTTAAAATCAAAGAAAAACACAAACTGAAAACATGTTAAAAGTAGAACTTTTTAAAATAGTAAAATAGTAAAACTTTTAAAAATAGTAATAACAAGAATATATTCTTTATCAAGTAGATGAAATTGCAAAATTATGTCATGTTGCGTTTTCTTCCATAATGTTGCAATTTTAACCTGATAGGTTTGATATGGAGTCGAGTCAAAGAACAGAACATTGGGAGTAAGAACAGAACATTTGAGTTAAAAAAATTTATTGATAGAATGTGTTAAATACCAATTAATTACAGTTAGAAAAGGTTGGTGGTTTTAAATACTGTGGAAGCACAATAAGTTTGATGGAACTTGAACTGAGGAGATTAGAAGCAGAATTGCAAATGGTAAAATGACATTCAGCAAGATCAGAAATCTGCTTGACAAAATACTTATTGATCTGAGAAAGAGATTTATTTGCAAGATGTTTTGTTTAGAGTGTGATATTGCGTTTTGCAGAAACTTGGACAATAAAGAAAAGATAAATTCAGTGTCTGGAAAGTTTTAAAATTTGGCAATGGAGGAAATGCTAGGTTTCAACTGGTGAGAGAGAATAACTAATGATCAGGTCTTGAGAAATATAAATAAAGAAGGTGTATGATTAAAACAAACAAAAAATCTGATGTGGATACCATAAGGCTTCCTTGTACGCCTATTAAATTACATATATACATTTTTTGCTGCACTTATTTCATTTGAAAGTGAGATTTGATCTTAAAATTCTTTAATAAAGTGACCAGTTAAACAATTACAAAAATGTTATTTTTTATTAACATCAAATATTTTTACAATTATTAATTCAATAATTTTACCTTAATTAGGTTAGAGTTAAGTATCTTTATTAGCCTTTAAATAAATGTAAGTCTTTTATCTATCTACTGTGTTTTTAAATTATGATACCATCAACGTAACCAAGTTTACGTAACTATCAACAAAATGAAAACAAAAACGGAGCAGGAGAAGGTTACTAATTTTTCTAGTGATATTTATCATGAAGTAGACTGAAACAAATGCTCAAACAAAGATAATACGATTTTTAATTAATATTAAATAATCAGATGTTTCACCAAATTTGATGTGGACATCCCTGACTTCCTTGTATGCCTCTTAAACTACATATACACACCTTTAACTACACATTCTATTTCACTAATAACTAATGATTTTTTTTCTTCATATATATATATATATTTTTTTTAATTGCTATTACTGGATTATTATTTATTATAACATTTTTTTTTTATTGTCAGGAGTTTAATAATTATTAATAAATCATTATATTTAAATTACAAAAAAAAGTTAATAAAAGAAAAAAAGGAAATGGTTTGATTCGAACCGATTTGTATTCTCCTTATGAGATCCAAATATTTCATTAATTAAAATTTAATTTGGCTATAACTGGAACCGATGAAAATAAGTTCCACTTATGATATATTGAAACGCTTTCAGTGAGAGCTTACTACTACTGTTAAGAAAAAGTCCAAAATCCAATTTTTTTTGGATTTTGTGCTTTTTTGGACACTTCTGGTTCTGTTGATTGCAGTCAGAAGGAAAAGTGCACAATTATGTTACAACAGTCCTAAAATCAAAATTTCAACATTCTATGGCCAATCATTTTTGAGTTATGTGAGATATATACATATGTACAGACATCATACCGAAACTAGTCAAAATGGATATTTCCACGAAATCTGAAAACTGACATTTTTCGCGATTACATTACTTCCTTGTTCTTTGTGTAAGGAAGTAAAAAAAAAGGCTGCTTGGATCGGCTGTATTCTAAGACAGGAATGTATTCAAAAAGTAATGATTGAATGATAGATTTTATGTGTGAGAAGAAGAGGAAGAAGGAGGTTAGGAATGTTGGATTATTTGAAAGAAAGACAAGGATATATAATTTAGAAGAAAAAGGTCAGGGGGGGACCATCATGGAGAATGCTGTTTTTTGATACCTGTCAATAGACAGTTCCACTAAAGAAGAAGAACAACAAGGTGTTAGTAGACTAGATGCAAATGCTTGGAAAAATTGTATTCAATATGTAATTAAAGAAGAAAAAACATAGGAACCAAACAGTTTGTTCAAAAATATTATTGAAGATATCATAAATTTTAGAAACAATGACAATACAGTTCAACAGTCACTAGCTTATCGGGTATGAAGAAATATATTGAGGTAACAAGTATTTTTTTCTGTTTTACTTGATGAAATTTTAATATAGTGGTAACCTATTTTATTAAAATCTTTATTTTTAAGGTAATTTATAATTTTATCACAATTTTCTAGTTTTGTATCAAATGTTATTTTTATTTCATTTTTATGTTACAACTAAGTAGACGTATTTTTTCTCAGATGGATTGCACTAAATTAAATTAGAGTCATGATAAGTTTATTATTTGATTAGCTGCGTGGTTTTGTGAGACAAGGTTAAGTATAAAATACTTACAAGGTTAAGAGACAATTTATTTTTAATTAAGGTAAGATTATATAAAATTATCATGATTAAAGGAAAAAAGTAGGTTTAATGGTAAGAGTTTTTAATGAAGATTTTAGATTTCCTTTTCTCTTTATTTGTAATGAAAAAGGAAAATACTTTTAGTTAAATCTTTGCATAAAATATAAAGTAACAGGTAACGGTATTATCTTTATTTTTATACCTAATGCTTTCTCAGCATTAAAAACAAATTTTTTCATGACACTGGGCTGTGAACTTCCGTCTTTGATATCTTATAACACTTTGTAAGGATTCTCCTCATTTCCAAAAATTATTCAGAATTTTTTTAAAACAAGAATATAAATTTTACGTTATACCAAATGTTATCTATAAATTGCAAATTAGTCCTATTTTAAATTAGTGTTATGAAACTTACTCTAAAAGTTTGAAATAATTTAGTAATACGATATAAAAATCTTTTTGAATTTGTACTCTCTTTCTTTTGAAGGATTTTAAGCCATCTCTCTCATAAAATAAAGAACTTTTTAGCATTGTTATATTATTTCTGTGATTCTGTAAATTATTGTGTTCCAATTTAATCGGTTACATATAACTGACAAAGAATTTTAAGGTAATCCTTGAAAGCTCACACAATAACTTTTTTAAAAACGTAAGTGGCTGGTGAAGGAGCAAAACTGAGTAAGTAGATGTAAAAGTTGAATAGTCCATGGTTTGTTTATGATTCTTACCTATTTTTAAAAACAAGATATCAAAATTTATTTTTATGTATTTATACAACTTGATTGTGAATTATTCTGTTCAACATTCATATTGTAACAACAGACTGTTGCCCAGTTATAATTAGCAATATTTTTATTACTTTTTTAATAATGGATGAAGAGTGACATGTATTTTGTAACATGTTAAAAATGCTAGTGTTGAGTAGAATTCAAACTAATTTTTTATTTTGGGTTCACAGGCAGAGATAATTTCACACATAAGTGATAATAATTTCTCCACATAAGTGATGATGTTATTATATATTATTTATGTTCATAATAATTGTTCTTAATTTGTTGTCCAGGTGGGTCTAGAGGAGAACCACGTAGTAGCAACAGCAGCACTAATATGTATAATGGTGAAAGGAGGTTCCAAGAGGCACATTCTGCTTCATGGTCTGATTCTTCTGGCTCACATTTTCAAAATAGTAGCAGAAATGGGAATAATTATCATAACAGTAATCAAAATGGATACCCTGAACAGAGAAACTATAGCAAAAACAGTTATAGTAAAGAATATAATCAGAAGGGTGCAAAATCTGGGTGGGATAAATATAACAGGTTAGATATTAAAAATCGTTTTTAATATAATTTTAATTTATTTTTAAGACTTAGATTTATTATATTTTTTCATCTTGATATTTTTTTATTGTATTTTTTCATCTTGTAATCAGTGGTAAAATGATTCTTTACTGTCTTATTCGTTAATGCAAGAATTATCTATCATATAATTGGAGTTACATAAGTTATATAACATGTCAGAGTAAAAACAGACATTTTTTTCAAATCTAAAACAATAATTTGGTGGGGTCTTTTTTATCAGAAGCAACCGTGCCTAAAAAACTAAAATTTAACTACTTCCTCATGTAGCCACAGACTGATCAGTGGTTTTAGATTTTGTAATTTACCAAAAATATGCCTTTAAGAACATAAGTGATCATTTTATCTTGTTTTTAATTCGTGTGAACCCCCAGATTAGTCCAATTATCTGGAGTAACCTGCATATGTTTAACTGCCCTGGTACTTAATCTGGTCCATTACTAGTAGTAGTTCTGTTTTTGATACTATTCACTTTAAAGAGTAAAGGGTATTAACATTTGTTTTAAAAGATTCAGGAACCTTCACTTTGTACCAATCAAAAATAAACTACAAGGCTAAATATAAACAAAATATTTATTTATATATTATATATGAGCAGTTTTCTAAAATTTCAGTATTTTTTCTGACTATCAAAGTCTTAATTATTGTTTGTATGTTAAGTAGATTTGACTTTGGTAACTTATTTTAGAGATCTGTTATATTCTTTTAAGTTTACTAAATGTTATGGCAATGTTGAGTTTATTACATTCTTGATCCATATGTTAATTTAAGTACTTGTGAATGGATCTTGTGTATTTGTAGTAATATTTATTTTGTGATAGTTCTTAATACTACTTCAATCATTTCCATAATTGTTTTTTTTTTTTTTTTGTTATAAAATGTTAATATGTGCATTTTTTTTGTGTGTAAAAATAATGTATTTATTGCTTAGAGTATGTTTTATTTTATTCGTATCAGTCATTTTACATTCATTACTAACTAATTTATTACCATATGGCAATTTTCTTATTGCTGTGTATTTAATGTTAATGTTTTTATTAAGCAACATGTCATCATATATATATATATATATAATTAAAAGCTGGTCTAAAAACCATATTACAATATAAAACTATACAGTCATTTTATGTT
>JAAAKQ030480248.1:12292-22478 GCA_010016005.3 Zanna intricata
TTAATCACATAGGAGTTTTATGTCACTGAGGAGGCACACCACGTTATTGCCAAATAAATTTCTGCAGTTCATATTGCAGTTGAAGAAAGATCCACGGTTAAAGCATATCAAGATAGTTCATTCCAGACATAAATTTCCTTCCAGACACGAAGTTCACTTCCTTCCACGAAAAAACTGCCTATAATCTTGCCATCTGCATACAGCACAAAAAATATTAAGTTTTCAGAAGTCTTGTTCACACTGCAATATTTCATGAGGATTTTCTGATCTCCAGATATGCATATTATGAGTGTTTACTTTTCCATTAACTTGAAATGTTGATTCCTGCCAGAATACGACATGATAAAAAAAGTCTTCATTGTCATGGTACATCATTTCATTTGTGAAGCTAGCATGCAAACCATAATTTGTAGGCTGTACAGCTCTAACAGCTGTAAATGATATGGACACAGTTTTAAGCATTTCCTTAAAATCCTCCCCACAGATGTCACTGGAATGCCAATTCGCAGATAGCTTTCCAAATGGATTCCCTAGTATTATGCACAAAAAGGCTGTTATACATTCAACATTGTCTTCAGACACATTTGGTTGTCCTGTACTCTTCCATTTATAAATAAACCAGTGGTTTAAAATTGTTTATACCATCTAGAAATGTTATTGTCACTCAGAGGATCACAATGGAACACATATTGAACTGTAATTACAAATTCACAGTTTGCAAACTGCAAAACATAAATGCTTTTTGTTGATGGAGTCACCATCTGTACTACTAGTGCTTTCTAGCAGAAATTACAGGAAACAGTGAGCTATATATATAAAATGGATACTATAGTTAATTTTTTTTTTCATATTTTCTGCTTCTATATCCAAAGAATTGAATTATTTTTTCATTCTACTTTGATGTGTCACATGTTTTATTAAAGGAGTTAAAACTTCTTAATTTAAAAATATGTTAATTAACATATTATTTTTGTCATTCTATTGTTCATAACAATATATTGTTACTAAAATATCAATCAGTTTTTGCAGTAGTAATTTTACTTTGTCTTCGTTATAAAACTCATAAATTAATGTATTTTCTAAATAATTTAGGCTTTATACTGCGAAGTCATGATCTCATTGTTATAGTCTTATCTGTTCAAGTGATATATAGTATACTGTGTTTGTATAAAAAACAAAGACTGCTACAAATCATTTAATGTTGAGATGAAAAATTTGTTAAACAGTTAAAACAGTAAATTTAAATATCAAGTAAAATAAACTGATAATAGATTACACTTACCAATAACAATTAATAGTAATAAATTATAATTAAGCAAATTAACTTGTAGTTCAGAAGATATATGATATAGATACTTCATTAAGATGACACTTGTTATTTTAAAATAATAGTTGTGTAATTTAAAAAAAAATAGTATGTAATTGAAGATGAAAGCTCTTCAAATATGGAAACCTTAGCCACACTATGCTGAATCTTAAAAGGAAATGTAAAGTTAGAAAAAAAACTGTAAGAATTTGACAACTTTGCAATAATCAAGAAACAATTTTATAAATTCATTAGCTTCATTTATGCAGATTAAACAATAAAAATAACTATTTATTAAATTAATTAAAAAAATTTTAAGATTATTAATTTATTTAATACCACTGCTGCATCTGTATTAAATGAAAAAAGTAAATATAAATACACTAACATATTTAAACTATTGATCAGTTAATATTGTCTAAGAATTCTCATCCTGCTTTTTTAAACATAATTATTTTAATTTAATATGTTCCAAATGACCCCCCAAAAATAAAATAATTAATTAAAAATGTTGGGATAAAAAAATAAGAAAATAACAATTAGCAAAATAAAAAAGGAAAGATTATTTATTATCTATTTTACTTTCGTTTATTATCTACTAAAGTAGTCAATTTAAATATAATTTTTTCTTAATGGATTTCTTTTCTTTTGTTGAAATCCATTGCTGTGTCTTTGTTGTTAAGGAGTATTTTTTTTAATGATAAAGAGCTTACATAATGTAGAGCAGCTGCTTAGAGATTGAGAAAATTAATTGATTCAATTTAAATTACCCTCTAGTTTCCCAATATTCATTAAATTCAATTTAAAGCATTTAATGGGTATTTCAGTATTTTAAAAGAATTTTATTGTTTTTATTAAATATTCTTTAAACAATTATTAATATTCTGTTTATTTTTTAATAGAAATAGTAATCGTCAAACAGGGTATGGTCGTTCATATGGTCGTGGACCTGGACCGGGTTCTGGAAATACAGCATCTAGTTCCGGATCAGGGTCAGGCCCTAGTTTAGATGAAATGAAATCTGAAGGTCGGAGGAAGCTTCTGCAGGAAGTAGCTAGTTTGTTACAGCCAACTACTACTGATCCTCCAGTATCAGCAGTTCCAGCTAATATATCACAGAGTAGTAAAGGTAAATTACTTTTTTTTTATCTTTATACTCTCCTCTAAGTCAGCTGTCATAGCGATTCAAATATTACACAAGTGATTGATAAAGTAGTTGTAATTGATCAGGTTATTCTCTCTTGATTTACTCCTTGAATCCATTGTAAGTTATGGAAGATTATAACTTACTGCATTCGGGGAAAAAATGGTGACTACTAATTTTATCTGTACAACTACCCAAAATAGTTGAGTTATTTTTTACATATTTAAAATAGTACATTGTGACAATTACAAATTTTGAATAATGTTTTATAGAATTTAAGTAAGTTTTAATTTTAGTTTGTATTTGTTGAATAATTTTTTGTCTTCAAAATTTTACATTAGTACAGTACATGTTTTTTAAATTGTAGTTAAATAAATTCATAGTGTCAGCGTAATTAGTATTAAAACAAAACAATTTAAGAGTGATTCAGTTCTTATCACACATTCCTGTATAAAAATAGAATTTCATTGCTGTATGATCATGATGCTTGCCATGGGAACCAAATCTTTTGCACATGTAAGGCTATGTTTGTGTATATACACAAGCTCACACGGACAGAGTGTTAGGAATGTGGTAGGGGCTAGATGACAGGACAAAGAAAAAATCTTTTCCATCTTGGGACCTTACTGTGATGACATTGTTGAGGCTCTCAGTTTTAGTGTGGTAAAAGTACAAAGTGTCGTGTGTAAAGAACAAGTATGAGTACAATGAAAGAATTTCAGGTAGGAGGATTTTTCTTGTTATAATAGAGCCCTCTCCAAATCTAAATTATGTCAGGTCCACCATGACAATTTTGAAATTTGACAAATTATTAAAAAGTGAATTATAAAAATTGTGTAAAACTTTTATTTTGAATTAATAACATTTACGGATTGGCCAATACTGAATCAATGTATGTATTTTATAAAATTATGTATGTATTAATGTAAGAGTGTAGTACAATGAGGGTCTCGTGTTACCATGACAGCAATATTAAGAAATAGAATGCTCATCTGTTGAAGCATAGTCCAGTACATCGTTTCACAGTTCTCGAACAAGTAATTAAATTTGTTTTTTGTATTTTTTTATTATCAAAATTTTTGTTTTAATTAAATTAATATTATTATAGCTTACAAAATAAATCAACTTTGTATAAACCTTCTAAAATAAGGCCAATAATAAACAAGGCTTCTTTTGTATGTATGTGAATCCTGTTCTAGTCATTCTTCCCTTTTCTGCCAAATTATTTTTAAGTTGATTGTTCTCTGTTGTAGGGAATTTTTCTTATGTTAACCTTACAATAAAAAAAAGAAAATTGTAGCAATAGTATATTTGATATTAATTCTCATTTTAATCTTAATAAAAACAAAAAATTCTGGAAACAATGTGTACAAGTTTGCTTTATCAGACTTCTTATCAAATCAATTCCAGCAAAACCTCAATTGCTTAAATTTGGTTTGGTGGAAATCATATAAATTCTAAATTTCTTAATTTTTAGTTTTTGTTAGTACTTATACAACATAAAGAGTGTGGTGGACTACCACACTCAAGAATATGTTATTGTAAGCAACATAATCAAAACAAGCATGTATATACATTTATATTTATTTATTCAGATAATTCTTGTACATTATAATTGTAATGTGGAATTATAACTTTATAAAATACACCAGAAGAGTTTAATGATAATGTGTTACTATTATAATATACCATTAAGTGACAGTAATATAAAATACTGTTTTAGTACTTGTATACTAAATTAAGAGTTAATTTTTATAAGTAGTTTTATCTACAATATTAAATCTTGAATACTTGAATTTAAAAAAAAAATTATATTGCGCATTGATTCTTTAACATGCGCAGATAATGATACTTCATTAAAAAAAAAAAAATTCTTGAAATAATATCAAGAATTATAAATTGAAACTATAAATTTAATGAGATTTAATGAGAATATGAAAACTTTAAGTTATTGAAAAAATAAATCAAAATAAAATCTTGCATTATTGAATAATATATTTAGTAGTACGCTACTGTAAAATATTATTAATGGTATAGAAATTAAATTCACACAGACTTATACCTGTAAAAGCACATTTTAAAATTCGTATTTCATTAGTTTAAATATCCTATTTTTGGTAACAGTTTTTTATTTTTCAAAATAATGTGTTCTGAAAGCCTAGTAATTTAATTTCCCAAAGTTATTTCTTTAATAATGATGTTATTTCTATGAACAACAGTGTATCTGTAAAATATTAATGGGGTTTTAAATGGTTGTAGCTTCAGAACAAAGCATTGTAAACAAATTAACTGTATGTTAAATTACAGAAAAACACTTCCAGGTTTCTTACTTGTTTAGTAGATTTTAATGTGTGTTGTCTTAGTTGCCTTGCAAACATCAAGACTATAGTTTTTTGCCATACATGACTGAGACCATCTGGCATGATAGAAGAAACAGCTTCAGTGATACTTTCTTTTAAATGGTCAGATTTCGAACTCGAATGGAATACACTTGTGTTTTTACATAACCCCAAAAATAGAAATCCACAGGGGTAAGTTCTGGAGACCATGGGGGCCAGGTGATTCACCCTTCTCATTGGAACCATCACCGAGGAAATTTTTGTTAAGAAAATCTTGCTTTATTGCAGCAAAATTTGAAGGAGCTACATCTAACTTGAAGATGGAATTCTTTGGTATTTGGGCTGCATATCCTTCTAAAATACCCAGGAAGATGTTCCCTGTTATTGTCTTTTCAGCAAAAAATAAGGGGCCAATAACTCATCCAATAGTAGATCACACATTCACTTTGTCAGTGCCACGCTGATATCTAATAATGGCTTGGGGAGGTTCAGTACCCCACATACGAATATTATGCCATTGTACTTGTCCATAAACATGAAATGTTGCTTTATCACTGAAAATGAACGTGTTTAAAAAATCATCATCCTGTTCTAACATATCTAAAATATGTATAACAAAATCAACTTGTTTTACTTTGTCTTTTGGATAAAGTTGTTGCAACACTAAATTTTATACACAGTGAAATGTAACTTGTTTTTTTTAACATATTGTGATCAGTTAAATGCCCAACTGACAAGAACACTTTCACATGAATTTTTTTAGGCTTTGTAAAAAAACTTGTTCATACTGCTTCAGTCATTTCATCAGACATTGATGGCATCCTGGGTGTGTTTGTTTCAGTATGTTGCCTGTTTCTTTGTGTTATTATCATGCAGGGGGAGGGGGTGGTCTTTGTTGTACACATGATTGTATTCATACGTGTAACTGACTCAAACATAGGAAGCCACAACACACATTGAATCTTCCTCTGCACCGCAAACATTATGACTAACATGCACATGCCGCAACTTACCAATGTTTTTATAAAAAACATTCAATGATTTTACATTACAGAAATGTGTTTTCCTTATTTCCTTGTAATTAAAAGGTGATGCTTTGTGATCCTGTCATACTTAGCACTACTAAAGTTGATACCGTTTCTTTAAAAAATTTATACAGTTGACATTTTTCACTCTTTAAATTGCATCGTCTTGCGTGAAGGAAGTTTTAAAAAAAATTCTGGTTTCATTTGTATTACTTATTATTATATGTAAGATTTATTATTTTTTGTTATTCTATGCTGTTCTGACCTCAGATACAGCCTCAGATTTAACACTAGTTATAATTTTTAAAATAACATTTTGTGACTCTTTTTATTCTTTTCTGAAATTATGTTTTTTATTGGAATTATAACTAGATCATTTGTTTTAGGCTAAATTTTGGTCCACTTATGAGAATATCTTAAGGATGTTTTTATTTTAGTAACATTAAGCTAATCAATAAATAAAGCTTTTTTTCACATCATTTATGTTTATTATTTTGTCATGACATATCACGCTCTTAAGTACTGAACATTTTTTTTAGATTTTCTCAACCTTTCTATTTCCTTAACATTGAGATGTTAATATTTTGAATGTTATTATTTTACAGGATCTTTGAGTCAGGAAATAGACACAAAAAAACCAAATTCGTATTTAGGAAGTTCTAACATTCGACCCTTTATGGATTATAAAAAAAACAGAATGAGTGATAATCGATCTGAACGAGGGTAAGTAAGTAAATATGTAGGAGTCTCTATTTACCGGTTACCTTTAAAATTTTATTTATCTTTAGAGCTACAGTTAGTCCTAGTCATACATTATTTCTTGGGAAATAGTAACATACATACAGCATATATAAGTAACCAATTAGTTGGTACTTGTATCTGCCCTAATATGTAATAATATTAAATTTTTATTAAATTTCTTTGTCTTAGTTCTGTTAAATTTTTTACTACCATTTTACTAATAAGTATTGTGTATTAATATTTGTTTTTTCTTTTCAGAAGAGAAAATTGGTCTTCAACGTATGAGAACAGAGTTTTTACTAATAGTAATGTTATTCACAATAATTCAGATAAACGTGATAAACAAAGAGATGGAACAGATATCTCTCATGATGGTAATATGATTCTTGTTAATTTTGTTTTTACAAGACATTCGGGCAGTATATGCAGTTTGTATAAAAAAATGTTAGTTTATAAAATTCATCTATTTTCCACATAGTCGCTATTAATCTTGAGTCATTTGTTTTATTTAGACAGGAACTCTTAAATCTACATAGAGGTTAATTACCCATCAATTAAGTGTTTCCTCTCCCTCTTTTATTTTATCATTATGGCCACAGTTAGCCAGCCAGTTGGTGTAGGTGTTAGCTAGCATTCTGTCTTCTAGATTGGTTAGGGAGTGGAATTTTTTTCACCTACCATTTACCCTTCATGTACTTTGTTCACCAAGTAAAAGTTACCAGATTGCATGTACTCTTCAAGAGAAGAAAAATGTAATAAATTGGTTCTATGTCCTTGCAATGAATCAGACTTTTGCATAGGATAAATTTTGATTTCATGGTATTAAGCAAGACTCTTCCCTTGACCTTACCAATTTACTATACTATGTCGATATGTTATATGGAACAGTTAGCCTAATCTTTCTAGGTATCCACAGTTGTAGAGGTATTAAGTACTTTTATTTTTGTAATTATGATTATTAAATTGCCATTGTACTTATCTCCAGAACTATTATTGTGTGCTTATATAACTTTCATTGAATTAATTAACTGTTTAATTAGATTTCCAATTAGTTGCTGTCCTGTGTGATTATTTCAGCTAGTTCATGTGGTATAAAATTAATAAGTTTTATATATATGTATAAAATTGTTACATAAGTTGTGTGTCTGTATGTACACAGGTCAAAAAGTACGTGACCTTATTTTTTTGTTATATTAACCAGTTGTAGCACAGGAAGGGGACTGTTGTGTAATATGACCTTGACTCCTATTTGTTGTGTAAGATTCACTGTTTTATTGCAATTTCTGCCACTCTCTGCTTAGCAGCCATGAAAGTAAGACATGTGAGATAGTACTTGTCATGTTTTTGTTGACTTAAAAATGACTAAATGGGTTGAGCAGAGAATCAGAATTAAATTTTGTCAGAAACTTAGTGACATGCAAATAGAGACAATAAGGAAACTTCAAACAGTTTGTGATGATCAAACAATGGGTGTTCACAAATTGAAGAGTATTTAGCAGTTTAACAAGATCCTACACGTCTGTTGAACGTGATGAGTGTCCTAGTAGCAGACCTTCCACCAGCAAAAATCCTGAAAAAATTGGCAAGTTTGAAAGATGGTGATGAATGATTGTCAAGTATAGTTAGAGAGCTTGAAGAAGAAGTAGGGATTTCATTTAGACTAATGCAATCGATTTTAATGAAAGATCTTGGGATGGGACTTGCAGCAGCAAAATTTATCCCAAAACTTCCCACTCATGAACAAAAGAAAAACAGACAAGATGTGCTAATAGTGGTCCTGATTTTATGAAAAAGATAATAGCAGGAGATGAAACATGAGTCTGTGGCTATGAACGTGACACAAAGGCACAGACAACCGGTGAAAAACTCCAGTTGTTTTTTTGCTGCAAAAAGAAGCCACCCAATCACAAGGGTGATTGCTCAAGGTTGTGGTCATGCTCTCTCTTTTTCTGTTTAGCCTCCGGAACCACAGTAAGATATAACTTCAGAAGATGAATGAAGATTATGTGTATGAATATAAACGAAGTGTAGTCTTATACAGTTTTAGATCGACCGTTCCTGAGCCTTTACTATGATTTGAACCTTAGAACTCTCGACTTCAAAATCAGCTGATTTGTGATGAAGAGTTAACCACTACACCGGCTCTATGGGTATTGTGGCCATGCTGATAATCTTTTTTCATTGTCAAGTTATAGTCATCACAAGACTGCTTCTCAAGAACAAACTACCTGTAAAGAATACTACATAACTGTTCACTGTTGATTATTAGATGCTGTTCGATGCAGAAGTCTACAGCTTTTGAAAAATTCATGACCATAATCCTCCAGCCCATGAATCACAACACGTTCACGCATAAATCACAAGCAAGTTTACACACTGAATAACTTCAGCAAGTTCCTTTTCTCACTCAGCTTGACCCTGGGATTTTTGGGTCTTTGCTACTTATAATTCTGCTTAAAGGAAAGAGATATGAAGGCAGAGAAGAGATAAAAAGAGTTTCAATAAGAGGACTTCATGTTATCATAAAATTGGTTATTCCAGGTCTATTTTATTAATTGAATGCATTCTTTGAACAAAAATTGATTTGTAATTTTTAATTTTCTTATTTTGTATACTCTATCCTTTTTCTAGATTGGTTATATAATCTATCCAAATTTTTTTTGTTTAATGCATTTATATCTGTATTTTAAACATTTTACGTTAAGTCTTTATGTTAATGTATTTTAAATTAGACTGTGATCAGTGAATAACAGTTGTATTTTTATGAAGCCATTATAATGTTCATTTTATAAATATTTTGTTATTCTTTATTAAAGATTATAAAACATTTTATGTGATTTTGTGTGACATTGTTTCGTAATTTGCTTTATATTATCTGAAAATTAATTTTATTAGAACTTTGTATGTCTTGCATTCAGTTAACCAGAACAAATTTGTGAGGATGTGTAATTAAAATAAGTAATCTTGGAAATTATAATATTAATATTGGTGTGGAGTTATAGTCAGTGAATCTAGAAACATTATTGCAGGTGTGTGTAAGTCAAATTGTACTACCTGTGCAAGAGCTGTCTATGACCAACATCTTATAGCTTCTGCTCTAAGGATTTATGTCGTATTCAACTTTTTTTACTTTTGGAGTACTTTCAGTTTTTAAAGAATTAATTCTATGGTACATTAAGTTTTATTTATCATGTTAAGTTACTTTCATAAAAAGATTGTGATGTACAATTGATAACTTTTCACACAATTTCCTTCAATTATGTTTTTTGTATTTAATCCTAATAATAAAACAAAAAAAATCTAGATGAACATTTCTAAAGTTCTTCTAAAAGAATTCAGCTATTTAAAATTTTGATGGTGTTATCATATGGAATAAATTCTCTGGTATGAGTAGAATACTTTGTAAATTAATTTTTGTAATTTCAGATAACACTGTGTCGCAGCGCGAACGTTTAACAGAGCAATTAGAAAGGGGAACATTAGAATGTCTTGTTTGCTATGATAGAGTCCGTCAAATGGATGCTGTTTGGAATTGTTCAAATTGTTACCATGTTTTGCATTTGCGTTGTATTATAAAATGGGCTAATTCATCACGTTCCGGTTTGTATATTTTGTCTTAGTATTCATGTTC
>JAAAKQ030480259.1:0-22478 GCA_010016005.3 Zanna intricata
GTGTGTGTGTGTGTGTGTGTGTGTGTGTGTGTGTGTGTGTGTGTGTGTGTGTGTGTGTGTGTGTGTGTGTGTGCACCCATGACAAAAAATATGGTTGCTGAAGCTTAGTTTATACAATAGCACCATAATTTCAAAATCACACAATTGGCCGTTACATTTTATAATTAAAGCCAATGTGATTATAATCAATGATTATAATTTGAGTTACAAACTTAACAAAAAAAAAATTTTACCAACATTTTAATTTTATATTCAGCGATTTGAACATATGGATTGAACCCAGTTCAAAGATGAACAGAGCAAAACGACAAACAGCAGTATAATAAAGTTTAACATCAAGTTCAGCAGTACTAAACTTTATATCATATAGCTAGTGTTTAATGCTTGAGTGAATTTATTAGTGACTCAGTCTTAAGTGAGGAATAATTTATTTATTGAATGATTGTAGCTATATATGTACAGTTAAATGATTGAATAAAAATATATTAATGAATAAAAATGTAATTAAGTTTTTATTTTGCTTTGCTTTTGTAGTTCTGGGATATTAGAAGTTCAACTCCAATGTTAACTATAAATTTACCTGAGCGGTGTTACTGTGCTGATGTGGTAAGTAATGCTTCTGCCACTTTTCTTTGTTAAAACAATTTCTGGAACCATATTCTCTTCTATATTGTATACAGTGGAAACATTTTCTAAGTGGGAAATTGTGAAAGTGAAAAGTAGGAATAGAAACCTTCAATAAAATTTCTGTAGTGAGTTCTGCTTTAACTCACAATAAAGCAGACCTTGGGGAAAAAAGTCGCAATTACTTTGCCAATTATTTTTTCTTCTTTTTAATGAAAGAAATAAATATTAATTAATGATATTACTTTCTCAACTTTACTTGGCAGTACTATGTTTCAGTAATGTTTTAATTTAATTATAACTTACTACTAAGTAGACTTTTTTTGTATATTACTGCCATCAAAATCTGTGGCAGAACAAGGTATTTTTGCTTGTAAGCATAACAAGGTTTATATGTAGTGGCAAAATATTATTGCAGCCAAAATCTTTGACTGAAGTTGGTGATAACAAAGATTTTGGGTAATTTGTTTGTTTGGCAAAATTCTTGTCATATTTTAATTTTTTTAATTATAATTTTAATAGATGATTTCTACTAAAAAAAAATTGATCAAGCTTTAAGTTAAATTTTTTACCTTTTTTTTTTTTTTTTATGAACCAGTACATCTTTCCTTTACAATGAAAATCTGCTTAATTAAATTTTATTATGTTACAATGTTTCAGTTTGAGAAAGATTTTTATGCATTTTTGTGTTAGAATTTCTTTTTGTTGAAATGTGAGCCTTAATCAAAAACTATTTCCGGCAAGGAGATTTCTTCACTCTGAACAAAGTGAAACCAAATTGTACAGTAATAGATTGCATGAAAGTTATAACTGTTGAGTTATAGTTTTTTCATCCTCTTATAGCAGTTTTATAGCCATTGTATCAAAATAATTGATATCGATTCAAAATATATCTGAAAAATCTGCTTCATTAACTTTACCAAGATCAGTCATTTATAACCTAGAATTCTAGTTAGAATCTAGATTCTAATCTAGAAACATCTGTCAAAAATTATTAGTTTGCTATTGCATTTGGTTGCTAGATTTTCCTAAATTATATTATTATTTCACTACCAGAAATACAAATTAGTTAGTTTAATATCAGTTTAATCATTAGTGATCATATTCAGATTCTTATAGCTTGCAATTTCGATACAAAACAATTGTCAATACAGTGTAATATTAGTCATTTTTCAATTATTCAACAAATAACAAGTTTGTAGAACAGATCCCTCTTTAATTAGCAAAAGCTATGTGTATTTTTGTATATTTCATAGATGTAATACTGAAAATAAGTAATCAATAATTCACAAAAATTGAAAATAAAAGGCTTGGTGTATATCTTTTTTTACAAAACTAAATTCTTTCATTTGTAAATTCTTGTCCTGTGAAAGAACCGTTGCATTTAAGTTAATTTGTACGATAGTCTTTGATTAACAGATCAGTGAAAGAGAATTATCATTACTCTTTGTTCGTATCCTTTTTGGTTGTATCTTCCTTTTTTATATACTTAATGCTTCTGCTCTTGAGCATTACATTTAATGAATGTCACTTGCTGATTGTAGTGAAAGAAAGATGATTAAAAATTAATGTAAATATGCATTAAACATACTATTAAATAAGCAATTTGAATCTATTAATTTTAGGATTATCCAATGGCAGTGGTTGGAACAGCTGCACGAGGTCTAATTGTTTATCAGTTGGAATCGCAACCACGAGAATACAGGCGAGTTGATTCACCTCTGAAGTATCAACATAGATGTGTTGCCATATTTAGAGATAAAAAGAAGGTTCCTACTGGTAAGTTCTTAAATCATTACTGGTTTTTTATTGCAAAAAAACATAAATTATTATCAAATTATAAGGAAGGTTGTCCAATCGCTAAGATCCCATAATCAGATGACTATATGTGACCTGAGACACCAGACACTCCTAAAACATTAACTTAGGGTTCTGCCTGCAAGGATCCCGATCCAGACTTATTGGAAAATTGCCAAACAAAATTATTTCAATTTGTCTTCTTCTCTGAGCTAAATATACTTCTATACATCAGCATTCTAAGTCCTTTGAAATGTAGGTAATTTTTAATTCATTCAGTAAATGAACTGGTTGTTTATTGAATACTCATTGAATAATTCTCATAGTACGTAATTTTGATTGCTGCATCTAAAAGATACATTTTTCACTGCCATATGGAAAACTGGATAGCTAATTTACGGCAACAAAACTAATGTTATCCTTTTGTAAAACAATGTATAATACACATTATCTATATTTAATAAGGAAAAACTTTAACTAACTAATGTTAGTTAAAGTTAATAAACAATTTTTATATTTGCATCAGCAAAAGAATTATTTTATCTATTATCTGATTCAGTTTTAGTGCATTTTTTTAAATTTTTCTAGTGAGTACTTTCACAATTGACCTACATCATTTGATGATACTTAATTATGTAAAATTACAATGGTCAACCAAAAAAATTGGATAGGCTGTGTTGGTGTGCCACGACCATTAGTTGTAACATGAAACATTGCAGATCTTGGATGAAATTCCTTCGAGCTACGGACTGGCCATTTTATCTGTAGTGTTAAGTGGGAGAGCCATCATTGTATTTTTTTTTTTTTTAACAAAACTTAAAATCTTCAATGGAAAATTTTAGTACCTTCATTTAGCCAACTCTAAAGATAAATTGGTCGGTCTGCATGTAGGTGAGTAACTTTAGTGTATTGGGTTAAAATAAAAACAAGATATTGACTGCATAATAAATTTAATTTTAACATAAAACAGACTCTGACTAATATTCAACGACAATTTTGTTCAACATTGGTCTGCCATATGAGAAGTAAGAGACGCAAGACATAATAAGCAGTGGTAGAGTTGCTCATACCGTTGGCATCTTTCACTTAGTATGCCATGCCAGCGCTTTGCAATGCTACTGAAACAGTCTGGTTCGCTTAGCACCAGACAGGGTATCTGTGCATGCTCCATAACCTCCCTTTTCCAATGATAATGCGTAATTTATATTTCAGGCTGGCTTTTGCACAAGCTGAGGCCGACAGATTGAATTTGAACAAACCCACGAATCACCGCACACGCTATCATGTCTAAGTCATGAGCTATACTGAATGAAAATGAGCGAGAGTGCCAGTTTTGGTTGATCTGCGCTGTACCCCCTCCTCACCAACTTTCTCACCAATGATGCAACTCAGTCATATCAGCAAGCTAGCCATGTAAATTATAAAATGACACCTCATTTATGTCTCTGATGTCTCTCATTATATCTATGAGATAATAGTTAGGAAGTTTTTAAGGTAGAACAATATAGACCTTTTCCGCTATAAATTTGTTCTGGTACCTGTATGTTTCAGTGTGATTTTAGATGTTTCATTTCAAAAAATAATTAGGAACTGAGATAAAAATAGATGAATTATAATGTATTTTTTATGCTGAATCTTAAAATTAAAGCAGTTTTTCTTCATCCACTCTCAGATCTTCAGTTATGACCCTTTAAAATATTGAACAACTTTTTAAATAATAGAATAGAAAAATAATAGTCACAATTAAAGTTCCTACCTTTATTTTTCAGACATTTACATTTATCTTAATTACTTCTTGTTTTCCTTTTGTGTTCAGCAAAGTTATCTTCTCATTTTATCATCCAAAGTAATAGTCGCTCATCATAGATTCATTCCATTTGCCTTGATAATCTTGTTCCATCTGCAGTATATCTTGGAACCTTTCTTCTTTTTTGTCTGATGCCATGAAGTTTAAAGGGAAAAAGTCCAAATGAGAATGTAAAACATGAATTTTCAACATCATTCATTCATTTTCAACATATTCAGCATCCAATTCAGACATTATCCCTCTAAATGATGGAAGAAACAAATTAATCTCTTCTAAAGTACTCTGTAAATTTTTATTTTGGTTTCTATAATCTGAAATTTTAGTATCCTTATTTAATAAATTCCATTCTTCAAGATGTGAACGTAGAAGTTCTGGATGTTGTTTTGACAAATACATGTCACAAATGTGGTCGCTCAGTTCTGCTTGTGTTGAGGTGAGGTTCACTATATGATTCTTCTGGAATGTAATTAATATCTGTTGAAATTAAGGATTCATTCGTTGAGTCTTCCGGGGAATCAGAAGTCTCTTTCCAAGAATTTGGAGCAATCGGAATCAGTAAATGAACACCGTGAAGTACTGGTCTCATCAGCTGGACGAACAGTTGTGTAATACTGCTTCTATTGTTTCATTTGTTAAGCAAAAATAGCAGTCACCATAATGGTTAATATAGGCTCTCGCCAAATCATAGGTACACCAAAAGGCAAATTCTCTTTTTTTCCTTTTAACCACAGGTTTAGTTTAACATAGCACTTTATGCATGCTACACGTGGAGCCCAGGATTTATCTTGGTCTTAAGGAACATCAAATAATGTTTGTAAGGAGTTTTCACAGATTCGATGCTAGTTTTTGTTTACTTTTTATGGTTAATTCTACGTAGACATAACAAAAAATCTTTGGAAATTTTTACAAGCCCAATATTTATTCATTGTAAAATTCAAAATGTTTTAATGAATGAAAATTAACTGAATTATTACAGAAATACTTACTTTGTTATTAAAATAATTAATTTTAATTTATAAATATTTCAAAAAATTGTTTCTCTGTGGAGTGCAATAAAAGAGCCTGAAACACACACACACTTAACAAAATTTGATGTTCAATAAAATATTACCAAAAGTTGTTCTGACAAAAAAAAATTTCACTAAATTTATGGCATCACTTATGAAACACTCTTTATAATATGTGTATGATAAAACTACTACCACAGAACGTGATACAAAGAACACAGAACGTCATACCAAGAGCTGTGTGGCTTCATTACTTGTCAACCCCTTTGAATAATAAAAGAAGTTTTATATGGTTTAAAAGTACTTAATTGCTGAAAAAATTTCAGTTTTTTGCCACCTGTCCCACACGTGGTTATTGGGCTCCAAAAATGAGACATTTTCAAAATTGTACGATTTGGCGGCCATTTTTTTTAATTTCAGACTCGATAACAGTCCAAGTTAAAAGGTAAGAAACAGGCCTGTTACCTAAGCCCTTCATTATTTATTTTGGGCCCAAGATTAAAAAAAACAACAACTATTAAACATAACTTCAATAAGCATTACAAGATTTTGTTATGTAACAAAATGAATTTTGAGTATACTAATATGAAGTTCCATCTTTACACTTTCCAAGAAGTCCTTGTTAATCTCTATGTGTTGTAAAATAAAAATGCTACAATTTATGGAAAAAGTGACAAAAATGGCTGTTTTTACCTGTTGGCAGGTAGAAAATAGTCTGTTACTCAAGAAAAAAATGTTTTTAAGTTACGAAAAAAATATTTTTTTCCCCACTACAGTGTTATTGACAGTTATACCACATATCAAAATCCAAAATAGTGATGCTATAAAATTTTTGAAAATTTATTGAATTAAAATTGAATACCCCAACTATGTTTCATCACTTGTGATGCTATTTGTAATGTTTTTTTCTACAGCTGTATTATAATGTTTAAATTATGCAGCCGGAACCTGCATCACAATGAAGGTCATTAGATTTTCATTGTGATACAAGTATTCAACCAATCAAAAGCTTACTCTTTTTAGCGACTGAACAATCAGAAGCAGCTATTGTTTAATGTATTAGTTGTTTGTACTTTGATTTAAATCCAATCAATAGTTAGCAAGCAGAAATTAATTTAAAAGTACACTAATAAATAAGTTTCTCTATATTGCCATTGTTTATCCTTTTGTTAATTGTGTTGGATTCTGAGGAAGAAATGTCTGTAATATACCAGTGGATATTAAAGAAAAGGCAGAACTTATAACTAATAACATATTGCCACAGAAATATATTGTTTAATTTACTTTTATTTTAAAATTAAATAAAATTTCATAAACAGTGTATTCTACCATTGATTTAAATCAGTAATATCAATATTTTCTTAACCATAGAAAAAATACTGTATGCATCTATGCAATGGCCATTAATGCACTCTTGCAAAGTTTGACATTCGCCAAGCTCGTGTCTTTACTTACTTCACTCTCATGCATTGGCTTCATTATAAGCTCTTTGCATAATATACTACTAATCATTGTTGGCACAGTTTAACAACTTCTTACAGGTCAAAAACAATTTTTTTGGTCTTATGATATATACCCTAATTTGGTGTTTTGCGAAAAACAGTTGCACAACATTACATCAATATGCTGGTGCATTATCGAGATGAACAAGTTGCCAGTCACCCAAAATATGGCTGTTTTCTCTCCTCATTGAGTCACGCAATCTTCTCGGAACTTGAAGATAAAATTTTTTCTTAATCGTCTGACCTGTTGGAGCATATTCGCATATTCATGGATTCATGGTGGACAACGCCTTCATAATCAAAGAAAACAATCAACATTGCCTTGACATTGCTCTGACTTTGATGTGCTTTCTTCATTCGTGGCTCGGATGGAAGCTTCCACTGTGAAGACTGTTGTTTTGGTTTGATTATAACCATAAACCCACAATTTGTCTCCAGTAAAATTATCTTTTAAAGCACATTTTCATCATTAGCAACTGTGTCCAAGTTATCCTTAGCTACTTCGAAGCGAAGGTTTTTCTGCTCCTTGAGAGCAATTTTGGAATGAATTTTGAACAAACACTAGTCATTTCCAAATTATCAATTACAATTTTCCAAACACTTATTTTTGGAATTTCAAGATCACTTTCTAGTTCACGCACAGTCAAACAATGATCTTTTTTAGTTGCAAGTCATACACACTCGACATTTTCCGACGTTATTGTGGTCAAAGGTCAGCCAGAACGTGGGTTACTGTCAACAGATGTGCGGCCATTTTTAAATCGCTTATACCACTCTTTTATTTGTGTTTCACCCATACACAAGTTTCTAAAGGTCTTCTGCATCATTTCAATAGGTTTTGCGCAACTTTTTTCAAGTTTGAAGCAAAACTTAATGCAAATTCATTGATCTGATCTCTCCATGATTTTCAGCGATTACAAAATCCAACAAACGAACAAAGACACACTGTGCACAAACTAATACGTTGTGTTATCTGCATGTGGATAGTTTGGGAGAAGTTACTGGTTACGCTTGTACCTCACAGAGTTCACTATGAACATTGGCGCAGAGATTTGAAAGTAGGTCAGATTTTTTTTTGAACATACCTCATAATAATAGTCTCTCCAACTCTGTTAATTGTTTTGACATTTATTTTTTTTTTGACAGTAGAAAACTGTTTCAAAGATGAAATTAAAAAACATGTATTGTTTTTTTTATATATAACATTTATCAGTAAACCTATTATTAAAATGGTCTGTTAGATTTTATGTAAGGGAAGTCATTCTGCACTTATGCAAACTGCTGTTTAATACTGTAAACATTAGTAGAATAAAGGCAATAATTAGCTATCATTTGGAATAACAAATTCAGTAATTGTTTATAGCGCAAATTGCATTCAGTAATTGTTTATAGCTTAGTGTATTCAGTAGCCTGAAATATTAAGGAGGTGTATTTTCCTATGTCAATAATGTCCATATGTTATAAATGTCTATCAATATTTCTACTGTTTTGATGTTATTTATTGTAAAGTAAAATGTACAAAGAGATTAACAAATAACCACTATTTTAACTAATTTTAAGTTAAAAAAATGTGTACATTTAAAATTATAATTTTGTTAACGTTTTTTTACTAATTTTTTTTTTTTAAGCAAGTTCTGGTTATTTTCAAGAATTTAGTTATGATATTTTTTTAGTCAGGATTTTTGTCTTTTCAGGTTACGCATTGGGTAGTGTTGAAGGAAGAGTGGCTATACAATATGTTAATACTCAGAATCCGAAGGATAATTTCACATTCAAATGCCATAGATCTAATGGAGCTCCAGGTGGATATCAGGATATATATGCTGTAAGAAACTTAGCTGTTCATTGAATTTTTTAGAACGTATTTTCTTGTAATGACTAATAGCTTTTTCATTTTAAACAAATAATGCATTTTTTTATTTTTTCAATATGATCTTGGACATATATTTACATTGAAGTAAATTTTGCAAGATTGAAAATAATAAAGAAGGGATAATAATAAAGAATACATATTCATTAAAAAATAATAATAGTTTTAGGAGTAAATCTGTGAATAGGATAAATTTGAAAATTTAAACAAACAGTTAAACTAAACAGAATAGTTTTATAACCAATCAGGTAAGGGATTCATAAAAATTTTGATAGTATTTTATTATCATAGTGCAATGAGTTTTCTATTAAAAGACGAGTTTTAATAATCATTTACCAATTTTATTATTTGTTAAAAAAGTTATATAATTTATAATAAAACGTTTTTAAATTAGTGTTCAAAAAAAAAATCTAAAAGATTTTCTAAATAGATCTCTTTGAGTTTACTGTAGGGAAATCACAATTCATTTGAAAAATTAAAAAATTCAATTTTTACTTCCTTGTACAAATTAAAGGAAGTACTGTGATCACGAAAAATTTCAGATTTCAATGGAAATATCCATTTTGACCATCCCTAAATCCATTTTGACTAGTTTCGATGTGACATCTGTACATATGTATCTCGCATAATAAACATCGTTCGGTTATTATTTTCACAGTTACAATTAAATAAAATTTTAATTAATGAAAATTTGTATCTTTCTAGGGAAGGCATTTTGATCCGAATCAGGTTTCATCTCCTTTTTTTTTTTAATTTAAAATATGTTGATTTATTAATATTAACCTGTGATTGTAAAAAAAACTTTTACAATAAATAATTCAATAACTATGAAAAAAAAAATTAGAAGTTATTAGTGAAATAAATTTATTTACTTTTAAAAATGTGTATGTATAATTTTAACAGACATTATTTCATATGTGTATATGTAAGAGATTTGGTGAAATATGTGATTATTTAACATATATACTGAGACATCCATGCTCGATTTTAATAAATTGCAAAAAATTCTTATCTTTTAGTTTATTATTCATATTGTAATACAGTATTCTCTCTTATAAGTCAAAGTTCATCATCATTTTATTTGTTTTTTGTTGCCAATTATTTAATTGCCCTTTGGCCTGATATAATTCTTCTGATCTTAATTTATGTACATGTTCTCTAGTTTTCAAATTTTCTCTGATTACTTTTCTTCTTTTTTTTTTTTTTGGTTGACATTTTTTTCCTTTTTATTCTCTTTGGTTTTAACATTTTCTTCCTTTATATATTTATCATCTTCTCTTAATCTTTTTATTCTTTCCTTTTTCTTAAAAATTACCTTCCCCTTTCCCATTTTCTTTCATCTTCTTGTTGTTTTTTTAAAAACATATTTGTTCATGTTATCTTTGGTTTTCCTAAATGATAGTTTCTTTATCAATTTTGATTATCCATCAAATAATCCAACAATAAAAACTGAATATTTTACATGGTAATGTTGAAATTAACATTTGTAACCAGTATACTGGAGTTCACTAAGCAGAATAATTCAAATATTATTAATATTTATTTACATGACACACTAGAATTTTGAAACTTTTGTTAATTAGCAACTCACAAAGATAGGAATAATACTGGTCTAGTAATACGAGTAATAAAGGGGGCTTTTATTAAAGAATTGGAGGATAGTAATCTCACTTATAAATGAAATAAGTTTAAACAAAGTACAGCTAAAAATGTGTATATGTAATTTAATAGGTGTACAAGGAAGTTATGTGGTGTCCAAATCAGATTTTTTTTGTAATTGTAGTTGACTGTTAAGTCTCACTATGTTATATGACTATAACAAAAAAAATAATAAGTAGGTTTATTAAGTTGTAACAATCATTACAAAAGACTATGTTTAGTTAGTTCTACCACACTTATGACATAAAGAAAATCTGCTGATAAAATTTTACCTAATTTACTTAATAATTTCCTTATTAACTGAATAATTTTTTTTTCATTCTAATATAGAAGACTCAGGAGAAAAGGAAAATAATTTGGGAACTGATTCTAGTGCTTGAAACAAGGAAAAATTTTCATACAAACATATATTCAAAAATGCTTTGTAATAAGAGTTAAGAATACCAAAGAATTTTACCCTGTTTTTAGTTCTCCAATGAAATAAGATCATACTGAATTTGTCAAGGCATTACATTAGAGATAAAGTACATATTTTTTGGCCTGAGAGAAAGATTGAAAAAATCTTTCTTTCAAGAAAATTTATGTAATAAAGTTCATAAAAAAAAATAATAAATCCATTTATTTATAAAAACAAATAACCCTATATACAAGGGTAAATTAACTATAAATCAGTTTTTTGTTCCTGAACGTCTGATTGGTAGGACTGGGCCTGCATTTCTATTATGCAACCAATTCGTTAGTAATGCTCATGATGTAGGACCAACAGGTACACCCTCCAATGCGCAGGACTTAATTATAAAATTTCTTGCTCATGAAGGAGTTCAAGCGACAGACATTTTCTGGAGATTGACTGCACAGTTCAGGGACCAAACATTGTCAAGGACTAGTGTGTTTGCCTGGCATAAAGAGTTCAAGGAAGGATGAGAACAAGTGGAAAATCAGGAACATGATTACTGTCCTCGGACCAGCATTACAAACAAAAATGTTCACGCGGTTCGAGACATTCTTAAAGACAATCAACAGGTGAGAGTATTCAAAATTGCAGAACAGGTCAGAATAAGTTATGGGTGCTATCAAGCGATCTTACAAACAACTACAGTTCCATAAAATGTGTGCCAAATGAGTCCCTCCTCTTTTGACTGCAAACCAGAAGTTGAGATGTATGGAGATCTGTCATGGAGGGATTCATGCGCAATTGGCTCCTGACTCGACCAGCTTTCACTCTACAGTGCTGTGATAAAAACCTTCCTTCTTGCTGGGAAAAATGTACTTCTATATCAGGAAACTATGTAGAAGAATAAATTATATTTGCCTTTTATTTTGCAATAAATAATTTTTTTTTTTTTAACAAAATCCTGTTTGATTTACCTTTGGCACCCGACTTTTAGACATTACATAATGGCTTTTATAAGTCGTATAATAAATAAAAGGTTGGTAATTGGTCAAATTATTTTTTTTTTTATCCTTTTACCTTTTTTTTTATTTTTTACCTTTTATAAAAAGGTAGTGATAAACAACAAAATATGCATACACACAGCAGAAAATTCAAAACAGTTGATCAGTTTATCAAACAAAAAATAGTTATTTTAATCTTCTGATTAATAATGATTGAACTTTTTTTTTTTTTTTGTTAAATACAGGCTTGGAGATAAGATTTTTATCAGAAGATTGTTTTATATTACTATTTAATTTCTTAAATCTATTTCTTAAAAGTAGAACATTTGTTTTTTCAGTCATTTTTTTTATGCACATTTGGGTTTCTTTTTAAGACTATTTTGGATTAAAATAATGATTCCAAAAAATGAAAATGTGCATTATAAAAAGGCTTTTCACTTGCAGAATTTCTAAGTCATATTCTCATGTCAAAAACACATCAAAATTCAAAAAACATTTTCTGATGCTGCTAGAAAAACTACTTTCCATATATTTCTTTTATTTGTTTATTACTTTGCTGCATTAAATACAAGAGGTTATCTAGAAAGTAACATATGAAGGGTATTAAAAAATATCAAGGACATACTAATAAAAGTTAATTAGTTTCTAAAATACAGATTTTAATCACAAATATGGTGCATATGTGATAGGCACCAAATATATGTTTTATCCCTTCATCATGAATGATGTTATCTACAATGCAAGCCATATACTGGTGATTAAGTCAAACAAATTGTGGTATTGTTAGCCAGCAAGGAAGTTTTTAGGATGCAGGAACAAGTGATGGTGACGTTGTGCAAGATCTGTGATGGATCACCCAGTCCATTCATCATCCATTCTCTACCGTGGAAATCACACATTTTCTCCGTAAATGTCACAAATATGCGTATGAATTTCCATCATTCTAAATCTTCCTTAACATTCAAGAAACTGATCGTAAACTGAATTTAACGCATGGCAGTTGGTTTTTTTTTTGTAAACAATAAAAACGGTTTTTTTTTTTTTGTAAACAATAAAAACGCATACTAAAACTTGTACAGACAAAATAACTGAATAAAAAAGAATGGTGTCAATCCCCTCCTAAGATATCAGTTAACAATTTGTAACTTTGTACAAGAACATAATTCAGAAATAAAAACTGTTGAACTGTCAAATGAAATATATATTCCATTATTGTTTACTATTTCAGAAAACTTTGTATGATTTGTTATTATTAGATTCCAATGTGATAGTGAAACAATGTTTGATTTCCATTCTACAGGTGTATTATTGATTCGTAGTTTATATATTCATTTCTAGTATTATATGAAAAACATAGGAGGTATGTTTGCAAAAATCATTGTATTTACAAAATAACATGGATATAAAATAAATTATTGTCATAAGACATACAAATGAAGAGAAGAGAAGGTTCATTTTCAAGAATGCTTCACTAGGCCTTTGTACATGTTATGATAAGATGCAATTTAATATAATTATGCTAAAATAACTGCAGAAGAAGAATTTTTTTAAGATTCTTAGAACCTACATGATTGTTGTTGACATTATTACAGGTAGAAATATATAATAAACCATTCACTGTTCTGTAAATCAATACTTGAATATTTACTAATTAAGTGATTTCTTTTACAGGTTAATGACATTAAATTCCATCCAGTTCATGGAACTCTAGCAACAGTAGGTTCAGATGGAACTTTTAGCTTTTGGGATAAAGATGCACGAACAAAGTTGAAACCATCAGATCCAATGGAACAGGCCATCACACGTTGCGCCTTCAATCACAATGGACAGATCTTTGCATATGCTGTCAGTTATGACTGGGCCAAGGTAAATTTTTTCCTTACTAGCATGATTTCTTTATAAGCATTTTGTTTATATGATTGGAGTTGATTATTTTGCAGTAAATAAACTGACATCTATAATTGGATATTAAACTAAAGATATTAAAATTTGTTAAGGTTCCTCATTTGAAATGGGATGATTTGTTTCTTTGTAAAGTGTCATGAAGATGACAACCCTTCAGTGATAGCTTAGTTTTAATGTATGTAGTAGTTTTGATGTCCTAATAATTGACCTTTAAATATTCTTGATAGTTCTACAACTTGTGCAGTTATTTTAGCTTCTGTAAGCTTTAAAAAACACAATTTTTTTTTTCTTTAAATTGATAAGTATAATAATAATGTTACATAATTATGTTTCATGTATTGAGATTTAGTTTTTTGTTTTGTGATGAAAAAATGCCACATTTATTACTTAAGAGTTAAGAAATAGAATCTTTCCATTAAGTAGTAGCATTTGCACTTTGTGAATAGCATAAATACACCTCAATATGGAATAGAATGACATTGTAGCAGCATGGCACACATAATTACTGTTGTTACTGCACCCATTATTAATTTCAAATATTCCATTCCTCAGAAATCATTCATACAACTTGAAGTCATTCTCACACACACAGTCATTCATTTCTTGCAAAACAAAGGTGTTCTACACAATTTACACCTGTTTTCTAATGGAAACAATTAAATTATACTATCAAGATAAAGATTCATTTGAAAAAGTTCTTCAATGGATGTGGAATTTATGCTGCCCAAATAAAGTATTTTGTATTATTCTACTTTGTTATTGTTCTGTATAATAGGCCTGTAATATTCTTAGTTCATTTTATTTTTTTTTCTTCTAATTTCTTGTAAGTAAGCAATAACATTGTAATCAATTAAATACTGAATTATTGTTGCTTTGAAAATCTTGATGCAGCCAGCAACCAGTCATTGTGATATTGCTGGCAATAAGCCACAATTACATTCCAGCTTATACCTAGTGATGTGTTTACATTTTTCTTAATAGAAAAACAAATGCTGTCACTTAACGGAAAAGATAAAAAAAAGTATACATTTATAAAATTAAGTTCATTAATATTGCATAAAAATTTAGTTATTCAATACTGATATTTAATTTCACCTGTAGTACATGACAAAAATTTTAATAATTTAATAATGCTAACCTCCAGTTGGTTGTTAGCTAAGAGTTATACCCTATATATCTTTAATTTTGGTAGATTTTGCACAAAAATTCCAGTAAGAATTGACCTTTTATGTGGTTAATTAATAATCTAACAAAAAAAATAATTGTTTTGGAAAGTTTATTGCTTGTGATTTTTATACTATGAATTTATGATGAGTTATATTACATTTATGACAGTCAGTCATTCAATTATTCCTTTTGAATGAATGCTACAGCGGGTTTCATAATGAAGCACTGTGAAGCAAAGCAGATTTGCATAATAATGAACTACTAATCAATGTTTTATTAAGAAATTGGAAAATACAAAATTACATACTAAAAATTATAACAAAAATTACACTTAAAAGCTTAAGTATTTTTACTCTACACTTTTGCGAAATGATTACCTTAATGTCATCTGAAATGTCTGAAAAAAACCAGACATAAATATGAACCTTATAAACAGGCTAATGCTAAAGCTTGAATGTATCAGATATATTACAATTAGTAATTGTATAATTACCCAACAAGAACTTGCTTTGGATAAAGTGTTATTATTAAACTTGAGAAGAAAAATGGATGCCGGAATTCAAGATCACATATTTAAAAAGTAGTAATTAAATTAATGAAAGAATTATGCTTCAATTACAGTTTATATATGGATAATTAATTGCTCCTTTTTTCTGTCAAAATTTTACTTAAATATGAAACCTATTTGATAGAAACTAAAAAAACAGTCAGTTTTTCTTACATTTGTGTGAAAATTGATTGATCGATCATCATCATACTCTTCATATTTTGTTCATCCATTTACATGATAATTAAATGATCATTGTTTTCAATGAAAAGTTTTATCAGTCGTAACAAAACCTTAACCTGTAATCTTAGTGTACCTGTTCATATCTGAATTGATGTAAAAGATCAAATATAGTAAATTTCTCTCTCCTGAAAGAAAAAAAATTCATAAGTACAAAAATTATTTTGCAAAATTTATTCATTTAATGATTGCCAAATCCCCAAAAATGGTGCCATTTTATGACTACTGTTCGGATATTGACAGACATTCAGACATCTCTCATCATAAAATATTAGCTGTTATATTTAGAGCAGTAATTTGCCCATTTTTAAACTTAATTGTAATTACATAATTTTCATTTTTTGGTCTTATTTACTTCAGTTTAATAAGTTTCAACAATAGGTGTGTTTTCCTATCAGAATCATTTTGTTTGCAACTTATACTTATTTGTAAGTAGTCCATGTTCTCATAATCCATCCTAATCGTAATTTTCCAAAGAGGCATTTAACAGGAGAGAGATATTTAAGTGTTGATAATTTGAGGAAGTGTATGTTAAAGGTGATATACTGCAATTAAAGATATATTTCCCATAAATTAAGAAAACACTCTCCTTTTCTTTTAATAAAATATTTTGTTTTACAGGGACATGAGTTTTATAATCCAATGAAAAAGAACTACATCTTTTTGCGGTCTTGCTTTGAAGAACTAAAACCTAGGACTTCATCTTAAGAAATACTTAAAATATGTGAATATTAACAATACAATCAATTGTACATTCCTTTTCATTGTCGTTTCTTTAAAACAAACAGTGTAAATTGATTGCAAGCGACTTTGCATGTTGTAAAAATATTTTGTAATTTTCATGCTTATTGTTTTATTAGTTCTGTAATCTTTTTTTGCCTTGTCATTTGTATAATTAATTTTATCAGTTCACTTTAATGTAAAATCATGTGAACAGATAGTGGTGTTATTTTGTTGTATTAGGAACCATTAAAGTTTTTTATTATATATCAATTTTTCATTTAGTTTTCTTTTAGATTTATATCTTAACAGTGCATAACAAAATCCCAGTTCTGGTTAAAAGTATTTTGGGATAATACGATGGTTATTGTTTTTCAAGATCCGATCAGTCATGAAATTAAAACCACAGTGAAAATAAAAAATTTTTTATTTGTAACAAGTACTTATATAGTTATGCTATTCTCTACATAGTTGCCATTCCAATTTAGATATTTGTCGTAGTGTGGTACCAACTTTCCAATACCCTCATCATAGAACGGAGCCACCTGCGTTTTCAGCCATGTTTCTATGCTGGTCTGCAGCTCAATGTCTATGCTAAAATGTTGTCCTCCTAGCCAGCACTTTATGTGAGCAAAGAGGTGAAAATCAGATGGAACCAAGTCAGAGCTGTATGGTGGATGATCGAACACTTCCCAACGAAAACGCTGCAGGAGCTTCTTTGTTACAGCTGCAGTGTGCGGCCGAGCATTGTCATGGAGAAAGGCAATGCCTGATGACAACATTTCCTCTCTGATTATTCTGAATTGCCCTTTGTAGACGTTGAAGAGTCACGCAGTATGAGGCTGCAGTGATGGTCGTACCACATCTATGAATTCCACCAAGAGAACTCCATTCCGATCCCAGAACACAGTAGCCATACACTTTCTGTTTGAGAAGGTCCACTTGAACTTCTTTGATTTACTGGGAGAATGAGAATGCATCCACTGTTTGGATTGTTCTTTCGTTTCAGGAAACGAATCGCTCAATACAGAAATTTTTTGAATCTACAATTTTCTCGAATTGCTTCATCCACTCGCTCAGTGAGATCATCGGTTGACACTTGCTTCCTTCCCTGACTGCCTGCATCATGAACATCTGTACGATCTGCTTTAAAGTTCCTACACAATTGTCGCACTTTGCTGTCACTCATTGAAGTTTCACCGTACACAATAGTTATTCGTCGATGAATTTCAGTTGCATTACACCCTTCAGCCTGAAGAAATTGAATTACCGCACGCACTTCACACTTTGTGGGAGATGCTATTGTTGTAGACATGTTTACGCGCTAGCTGTGTGTTCAGAACTAAACGAAGTGATGCGGCATGCCATACTAGAGACTGCACAACACATATGCGCAAAGGTTCATCCGATTTTTGTGCAGGTTTTTATTTTGCGACCAATCAGACCTTGAAAAAAATAACTCTTGTATCTGAAATCTGTTTAAACAAACCATTCCACTGTAAGTGTGGATTAATAATAGTAAAACTATCACCAACACATTCTATCTGTCTGCTGGCACAACCAGGTACAGCAGTGGTAAGAAAAAAGAAAGACAACCAATTTAATAAATTAGCTCAATAAATTTTTAACAATATTTGGATGTCCTACATTTATCATTTTCACTTGAGGACACATTTTATTTATAAATATGGTTTGCAACCTAGAGCTGAACGTTGCTTTAGTTAAAAACGTAAGTAGAAAAGATTTCACTTTTACTTTTAATTATAATTAATTTTGTATAAATTGATTAATAATACGTTATTTCTATTTTTGTAACAAAACATGATCATACATAAATAGGCAGAAAAAATTGAGACAAAATATTAAAAGCAAATTTAAATCTAATTTTAAAAAAAAACCGTATAATAACTTGACTGTGTGATTCATATAATGTATACTTTCTTTGTGGCATAAAATCATTGTTTTGTTCATTATTTCTGCCTAATTTATAAAAAAGAAAAGAAAATGTCTATCATTTTATATCCATCTTTGTAATTAATTTATACTGATTTTTTTTTTTTTTTAAGTTTTAGGACTATGGTATTTTATCCTATATACACACATAAGAAAGGATATATATATATATATATATATATATATATATATATATATATGAAATATAAATCACCAAAACAGAATAATTAGGTCCATCCAAAGGAAGTTTGGGGGGATCGCTTGGCAGCGATGAGAAGCCATTGCCTGTTGTAGATCCGTAGTGAGGCATACTTGAAACATAAATCACAGTTTGGAGGGACGACAAACCTCATGTACGTTTTTGTAGTAGGGTTTTTACTATTTACAAACTAATATTTTTAAATAAGAAAAGTACTTGGTATTGTGGATTTACATGAGGATTCCTCATGTGATCCATTAATACATCCTAATTTACAGATTCAAAAAGACTGTGTAGACAAAAAAAAAAATTATATGTATATAAGTATTCTTTCCGCAAAGCCGCTAAGGTGAACCTGGAATGCATGTAACCTGTTAAAATTCGTCTCACTGCATTGTGCTGCCGGTCACACCATACGTCCGCCGGCCACGGAACTTGGCGCTTCGTCGCTGTATGACGCACATTTCATTTTGGCGGTGAGCTCTCGTCTCAAGTTCCCGGTGGTCCTATCCGTGGGCCAATGTCAGGCGGCAACTTCGATCCTGCCCTACTCACTACAAGCATAGCCTGATGTTGGAATTTTGGAACACAGTGCATGTGGTTATTGAAATTTTCTTTTGGGTTATAGGCTACTCGTCGTTTGGCTATTTATCCAGTTCGCCTACGCCGGTTCATCCAGTACAGCGTGCGGGGTCGTTTCCGAATGCGCTGTACTGTTTGTCATCACAGATGTACCTGAGATGGCTGTACTAGGACACAGCCGCCTTCGCGAACATTAAGCGCCCATCTCAGATATGGAATGTAATCCCGCATCGTAGCGTTTCTGACAAACAGTTGCGCCCCGAAGATCGTCCGCAGCGTTGTTTTGTACTGCTTCCAGTTTTTTCTGGTTACTGGAGCGCAGTATTGTTCCCCACGCCGGGTAAGCATACAGGGTAGGATAAAAAAGTAGTAGGACTGAATTTCTATAGCGCGAAAGGAGCAGTGGAGGGGGTCGGACCACCTGAGCGTGATAGCTGGAGCCTTCCGAAGAGACCGATATTTTTCCAGTCGCCTGCGGGAAATCTCGAGCAGCGCTACTCCGTCAAACTCGAGAAAACCGCGACGGAGACCCTCGGAATGATTAAGGACGCCTACTGTGATGCTGCCATGAGCCGCTCAACAGTGTTCGAGTGGCATAAGCTGTACCGGGAGGGGCAGGAGCTCGTCGAATTCGACCAGCGCGCCGGTCGTTCGTCAACTTCAAGGATTGATGAAAATGTGGCCAAAGTGAAGGCGCTCCTGGACTCTGACCGGCGCACAGACATTCGTCTGATTGTTAATGAGTTAAGGATTTCGTACGGTAGCCTCCAAAAAATTATTACCGAGGATTTGGCCGTACAAAAGATGTGCGCCAAGTTTGTGCCAAGAGTCCTGAGTGATGAACAAAAAATGATTCATGTGCAAATTTCACAGGAAATTCAGAACTGTGTCCAAAAAAACCCAAATTTCCTTACGGTGACAAAACGTGGTGTTTTGAGTACGACCCGGAGACCAAACGCCAGAGCGCAGAGTGGCACACCAAGTCCCCGCGTCCGAAGAAAGGACAAATGAGCAAATCAGTGGTCAAATCCATGCTCATCTGCTTTTTTTGACCATCATGGTGTGGTTCACAGGGAGTTCATACCCGCTGGACAGACTGTGAGAGCCAGTTTTTACATGAACGTGCTTAACAGGTTGCGCAAACGCGTCCACCGCGTGCGGCTAAACATCGCCGATTCTTGAAAGCTTCACCACGACAACGCGCCGAGCCTCACAGCGCTGCTGCTGAGGCAGTTTTTGATCAAGCACAGGGTTGCTGCCATGTTACCTCACCCCCCTACAGTTCAGATCTGGCACCGCCGGACTTCTTCCTCTTTCCTCGGCTCAAGCGGGACTTAAAGGGAAACCGATACAGCTCCGTAGAAGACGTCCAAGGGGCCGTGACGGCATCTCTAAAGGGGATCTCGGAAAGCGAGTTCCAGAAGGCGTACGCGCAGTGGGAATCGCGTTATAAGAGTTGTGTCGAAGCATAAGGGTGCTATTCCGAGGACTACTAAGGATTTGTACAGATTAGTTCAATAAAAAAATTTAAATTAATTCACCACTACTACTTTTTGATCCTATGCTGTGTTAGGATTGAAAGCACATATAGCCGATAAATCAATATTTTGGTCGCCAGTGGATAGGGACTGGCACGGTTTAGTACCGGGTATATAGAAGCCCTGGTGCTTTTTGCTTTGGCGGTCACGTATTTTACATGATCCGCCATTGTGAGCCGTTTATCGAGGACAGCTCCCAGAATTTAACTTTTGCCTCGTCGGGGATTTTTTCCCCTGTGATTTACAACTGTTTGGACCGGGGCACGTGGTCTCTTACATATTAATAACATGGCCACAGATTTTTTACCATTTACCTTGATCCTCCACATATTCAGCTAAGGCTCCACTAAATCCAGTTGTCTCTGGAGCCTTTCGATCGCATACTCTGCATTCCTTGACTCGTAGTAGTATGCCGTGTCGTTCGCGTACAGCGCTGTTTTTACACTCACCAACAGTGGTACGTCGTTAGGCATTGTCAAAAAACGGTGAAAGCACTGCCCTCTGGAGAACTCCACCCATTATCGCCCAGGTGAAGGAAACAGATACCTCCACGCAAACTACAAATTGCCATGCAAGCAGATAAGATCGGAGTAATTTTACATAGTGGCCGGAAATTTAGGTGTGTGCTAGAGATAAATATGACTTTTTTCAATAAATTTTTGTATGATTTGACAGTCCTTCATGACATGTCTGCCCACAGTTCAGTAAAATAAACAGTCTACCAAATGAGCAAAGGTATAAACTTTTTTTCAGTGTATATTAGGTCATTTACATTTCTTTTTAAGAGGTAACTAAAGAACTGCACTTGGGGTTTATAAAATGGAACAAAGTCAATAGCTAGCATGAGCTTTTCTTCTAAAGCCTGATAGAAAAATAAAAAAAAAAAACAAATAACAAAATAACTTGTAAAAATACAAAAATAACTTGATCACATTTGGTATTCATTTTGTATCCCATCCAGTGATGAATATATCAAGGAATGGATTCACAATTAATCAAGTTATGACTGTAGGTTCTATAAAACGGACTGTACTCTGCAGTGCCATTTCCTCATTTTAAAAAAGTAATTTTTAACCGTAAATCTGTTGATTGCATCAGGGCATGATATAGGTAAATTGATGTCTTAGCTTCACATTTAGTTGTTTTACTGCAGAAAGATGATGCTCTAATGGGTCACCACAGCGATATATTAATTATCCACCAATTATTACTTCTGTATCATATCTACAAAATGTTGTAACTTTCACTACGTTTCATATTTTTACAAGGTTTAAAGTTAATATTCTTTACTTTTGTCACATAAAACAGCCTGTTCTAGAGACTTTCCTTTCAGGGCAACTAGGAGAGGAATAGTGGTAAAGTGTACCAGTCAAAGTATATTTTAAATAGCCTTCACACTAATACAGAAGAAATATTTTATATTTAGAACTAGATGTAGATCAGAATCTTATGTAAGGTACACATCCAAGTTTGTTGTTGACTACAAACTGATTAGAGAGAGAAAATGGCTGTGAAAGACATTTGCTCTCACCAATGCACTGCACAATGTATTAAAATGGTTGCACCTTCAAGATTTTTTTTTTTTTTTTTTTCTTACAGATTAACGCAAAGTACGAATTCAAACAATTAGTTTATTTTTCTGTAATTTGTTACAGAAACATTTGTAACTATTTGTGTGGAGTTGTACAGATCCTCGTGCCTCCATCATATATGGTCCTGCGATAATCTACCAGACCAGGAAAATAATGGACACTTATCCTTTATAACCAATTATGGTCAATCAATAGGTATTATTACAAAACTAGTATCAACATCTAAGATATCTAGAATAGCTTGCTTCTTTTTTTTTTTTTTTTTTTTTTGTCTTCAGTCATTTGACTGGTTTGATTCAGCTCTCCAAGATTCCCTATCCAGTGCCAGTCGTTTCATTTCGTTATACATCCTACATCCCTAACAATTTGTTTTA
>JAAAKQ030480270.1:0-22476 GCA_010016005.3 Zanna intricata
CGAAAAAATTTTCCAAAAATTAACACATCAAAATTTTGTTTGTACCGTATGAATCACCAATTCTTTGTTAACCTACCATAATTTTGTGAGATTTTTCAGATGAAAAATAAACAAAAAATCATGTGCGTAACCATTTAAAGTTTTTGCATCGGCCACATTTAAAAATATGGCCATAGCCAAAAGGTTAAAATTGGCCTATCAATAAATCAGCAAATGAACAGTATTAAGTAGTAGAACAATTTTTAATCTTTATAAGCTATTGTTTCTTTTTTCACTAAAGTTATCAAAATTTCTTTCTAACATAGTTTTAAATTACTTTTAAAAAAACTAGTCGGTTAAAATGGAAAGTTTTATTTCATTTTATGGGTCAAAATCTATTATATCCCCACAATGCTTCTCTAGTTAGTTGGTTCTTAGATGTCATACTGAAATAAGCCATACTGAAAACGCCATACTAATAACGCCATACTGAAATAAGAAAATAAATAAATAAAATTATAAATATAACAAAACCAAACTTAATTAACCTACACATTGTGGGCATATAACTGAGTTTTACCCATTTTATGTAATATGAAAAAAATACATAAGATGGTATGAACGAGTAAAATTTTTTCACAGATGTATTTATTTTTTCAATTTCTTTAGGGGTTTTTTGTAATTTAATAACAAAAATTACTACTTATTTTTAGCCACAACTAAAATTTCTTGTCATTCTATTTTAAAAAATTTAGGTAATTATATACAATTACGGACTCATCTCAGACTCTGATGAAATTCGAAATATCTTATTTGATTATTTACTACAAATGAATTATTTGTTGAAAGTGTCTTTCAACAGTTACGTCCCTTGTAGGTTATGCAGTACTCCACTAAAAATTATGTAATTCAGCAGTGTACAAGTTAAATACACACAATTTTCAGATTAAATAATTGATTTTATACACAATTATGGACTCAGCCCAACAACCGACCAGTTTTATATTTAAGGTAATAAGACAAGATTAGCGAGTGTAGCAAGCGTTAGTTTATTTTTGTTTATTTTTTGTTTATATTATACAAAGTTCAGTACAAATAATCATTAGTAACCTAACCTAACTAAACTCAATTAAATTTCTCTTAAGCAAAGTTATTCACTTAATAAATAATGTATATTGCACAAAACCCACACCTTTTACTTAATCTAACTTAATTTCACTGAAACAAAATTATTTGGCCTGAAATAAATGTTTATTAGAATTGTACAAAGCTGAAAAGAGGTATATTCTAAATTTCATCAAAATCAGAGCTGAGTCTGTAACTGGATATACTTACCAAAAATTAAATCAGTATATTATAAATTTAGATACTTAATGGCATCAACCAAGTGTAATGAAAATTACTTGAATGAAACCTCCTAATAAATTTATCTTCTGAAAAATATAGTAAAACAGCAGTCAAGAAAAGATTACATTATCTCAATGCAATATTAAACAAATATATAACACAACATGGTTACAAAATTTCTTTGTATAGAATTTAACCACATCTGGGATTAAATGAAAACTTTCATTTCCATGAAAGATTTAATAGTATAAAATACTCCATATGCACAAGCCACTAATCAAAATTATCATAATTATAAATTTACCTGATCTAGATATTATGCAAAATAAATGCCAACATGCTAATACACACAAATTTTACTTTAAATGTTTACTTTTTGGACATGTTTACTTTTTTCCTGAGATACCTGAGGAAAAAATGCTAATAAGAGTTTTGACTCATTGCAATACTTTCCCTAACTCTATAACACGTAATGACAAGAAAACAAAAATATAGTGATAACTCAAATTTAAACTTCCATTTCACTGAAAACTTTGAAAACTTGAATGTTTAAAATAAAATTAAAGTTACTTATTTAAAATCAAGTTATAATTCAAGAATTAAAATAAAAGATACATAATATATACTCCTTAATCTCAAAATTATTTATCATAAAAGATTTTTCTTTAATATAATAATTTCCGCATACAGAGGTGAAAAAAAAAATACTGTTAAAAAATAATAAGTAAATCTCATTTTTTTTACATCCTTTAACTGTACATATACAGGTAACAATCAATTTACCAGATATTGGGATCAAAAGGGGCAATCATAGAACAGAAACATTAATAAATACTCAACTGCTATTGAATTTAATAAGTAATAGCGATTCATATTATATACATAACTAATTTCTAGTGCTGATAATTTACAAGTTATATATTAGAAATTCTATTAAACATAATCTTAGTCTCTTCCATTTTAGTCCTAAGTGCTTCAAGAGATGCTTTTGACCATGCTTTAATTGCCATGGACAATTATAATTTATAGGCAGAACATGTAACTTAAGATAAAAATGCTTAGCCTCAATACTGATAAGAAAATGTTTACCATTTAGTCCTTATCACCATAATCTTCAATCAATTTTGTTTCTAAATAGTGTTTAAAATAAAAAAATAACCAGTGTTAAGTGCAGTTTATTTAGTGAGTTCCAAAGGCTTCAATTCGTAAGGAATCTCAGGTTTACTTGAAGTAGATGACACTGTAACAAACGCCATAAGTTTGACTTCTTACTTTTATGTATCAAGCAAATGCTCAAGAAATCAAAATGTATTTTACCCTCTTCACTTGGAGATTGGTAAAATATTTCAATATACTGAAAAAAATATATTCAAATCATTAAGTGTCTTAAAAACATAGTAACTTAAACAATCTGTTCATTTACTTTATGCTAAAAAATAAATTCACATGAAACTTCTATAACAGATTAGCTGATAGAATAAGATTCATTTAAAAAAGAAGTTCTGTATTTAATTTAAGCTGAATCAATAAATTATACTATTGTACTAGTGATAATGAATTAGGTACAGTTAATTATAAAAAAACTTTATAATTAACTATAAAGCTATATAATAACAAAAATAAACTTCCAGCAAAGAACAAATAGATTAGCAAAAAATAAACTAAATCATAAAAATAATGAAGACTAAGAAAAATCTGACTTTTAATTTATATTGCTTAAATGCAAAGATCTTGGGTTTATTTAACAGCCGCTTTCTATTCTTAATTGCCTGCTTCTTTTGTATATTCCATAGAAAAGACACAAAGTTAGAATTCGCTGCCGGTAATAAAACTTCAATATTTAATTATGTTCACATTTAAAAGTACCAAATGACAAACACCTGACATAAAATTGTGAACTAGATTTATTAAAATACAATGAGAAATATTTATATTTCATTAACCTGGAAATATATAATTATAACAGAATGATAATAACCTTAATGAGATCAGGAACAAAGAATAATTTTTGCTGTTTTCAGTCTACATGGTTGATTCTTTACCTTAAAAAGTTTTAAGCTAAATATTAAAACACGATCACCCAATAGGCATGGCTAAAAACTCGTATATTACACACAATTTTAATCAATTACACACAAAAACTCACACACAAACATACCAAACACAAACACTGTAATCAGTGCAGCCAACACATACGAAGGCATTTTAAATTGAAATTTCTCTCGTTGATACATAAGGGAAATTATATTATTTATACGATAATTTTATGTAGCAAATTAGAACAGAGACAACTAAGATTACTGCCAGCATCCATAACCACAATACTTATATGAATTTATTTATAAATTAATTTTACTCCAACTCACACATAGGTAACTAGGTTTATTTTAATAATATTTTTGGTGATGTTTACAGCTTCTCAATTTGTCAGCATGCTGGCCTCGGTGGTGCGAGTAAGTAGCTCTTGGCCTTTTATCCGGAGATCCCGGGTTCAAATTCCGTTCAGTCATGGCATTTTCCACACGCTACAAATAAATCTCATCCTCTGATATAATAATATCTCATCCTCTGATATAATACCTAACGGTGGTTCCGGAGGTCGAAAGAGAAAAAATTTGTCAGCATGCTGACGAATTCAGAAATTAATAATAATGTGCGTTCGAAAGTCGCTGTGCAATAACGCTTTAGAATTATGTTGTGCATTTTGTTCTTTCGGCGTTAAGTTGGTTGTGCTGTAGGTTAGGCGTTGCTCACTAATAACTAATAAACTAAGGCGGAACGTAGCTTAATTCAAGGATAAAGTAGATTTACGTCTCTCCCTACCTATCGCAGAGGCTGGACAGAATTTCGTTGCTATGCCCTTCATATTATCGGGTGTTTATTGGTTTATTTGGCGTTTATATTTAGTTTGTTAAACTACAGATGGAGTTGTGGATTGCAAACTACTCGGTCTGACCTCGAAAGACTAACCGCGCATGTGTTTCGTTATCTCGGAATGATTCGCCTTCAGTCCGTCCGCAGAAGCTATAGTTATTGGATGCAATGGACTCCCCTCGCTGCTGGTAGTCGCTGTGTTAACAGTGATTTAAAATTGTAAGAGTTAGGAAAGGAGGATAGTTGATAAAACAACGGTTAGGAAACTTTTCTTCCCGCTCGCCTCGGCCTCAATCCGTAACAGTGGTACTTAATCCAAGACATCAGTTGTTTTGTTCTTATTGAACGTGGTTCGTTTATCGGAATCAGTAGTTGCGAGAAACGTAATGGTTCTTTCGGAGAGGAACGAATTTTTCTCGTTGAACAAGTCTTACGTGAAGGTGATATGTATACTGATTTGTGAAGCACAAGTTATCTGAAAGTTTTCCAAATACTCCTGTTTCTAACTGTAATGCAGTTCAAACTTTAACTGTAAGATTTCATTAACATGCTATTGGAGACACTAATCGAAGTGTAAGACCACCTAAACTAAACAAACAGGAGCTGCTTGATATTTCAGATGCTATGGCCAAAAGTACATAAAAGCAAAGGTCCACCAAAAGTCAAAGAACCCACATTGGGGGTCCAATCTTTTAAAAAATGCAAAGTGATCATTACTGTTTTAACAAATGTCATTAGTCAGTTAACAAAAGTGGAGATTAATCACACATGATTGGTTCCAACAAGATTGTGCCACAGCAGTGTAAAAATAAAAAGTAATAATTAAGAAAATTTTGTCATTTCTTGGCATGCTTTGATGCTCTTTTTAGTTCTTCACGGCTGTCTTTAAAGTTGTTCAGCTGGATCCATTATATGGAAAATTAATTGTTGTTTCTTCACAATAATGTATTTTTGTTTTTATAAAATACTTTTCATCCATCCTCAGTTACAAAAATCTAAACATGTTAGATCAGGTGGATCTTGAGGCTAGAAATGTGGATCTCTGTGAGAGAAATTATGATTTAAGGGAGTAGAAACAGAACAAAAGAAGTGGGAATGCGCACCATTGTGCTGGAAGTATACTATGCATCTCAAAGCTAGAGGAACATCTTCAAGCAGCTGTGGCAATTCTTACTGAATAAAGTACAAATAGACCTCAGCATTTAATGTGAATGGTCCAAACTGTTGATTGTGAAAAACTGTTTTCCATAGTTTCATGAGGATTTACTTTTTTTTCTTTTCTGCCCATATATGCTCAATGCATATATGGTTGATCCATCTCAAGTGAAATTTGACTCATTGGTAAACAAAATACACTTCCAGCATTATGATTTGTATTCCACCAGTTGCAGAACTCCAAGCGAAGCAGACTGTCTCCTAGATGTTGAACTGGCTATTTGTAAATAAAGGGTAAAATTGCTTTGTATAAGTGTCCTCTAAACCATAGAATGTGAAACTCTGATCTGTTTAAACTCATGTACCGACACCCGGACTGCATTGATAATAATTTCATCAATAAAAGCATTGTGTTTGGCAGACTGCTTGTATTAGTACGAATACTAGTTAGTGAACCTATCTCCTGAACATTGGAAAAGTTGCGCTAATTGTTTTGGAAATTGGAATAGTGCAATCTTGAAAACATTTTTCATATTCTACTACAGCATTACTGTTACACATGCTAAAAATGAATACCATATCAGTGTATTTTTCTGCTGTGAAAAAGTAGGGCATTACTTCAATGGCAAACTAAAATTCACAGAAAATCTTCACTAACAATAGCACAGTATCAGATATATTCAATGTACCTTACATAATGAGTTAAATACTAATACAGTACTGTGCATTGTTGATCAGCTGTTATTTTATTGCTAACTTTGAAATTGTATTTGTTATAAAAAACAATTTTCTAGGTAATTTTTATTTATTTATTTTTTATTACAATGTGTAACTTTCAGATTTAAAGAACTTTTTAACAGTAAATTAGTTTTAAAAGATTTTTCAAATCACCAAACAAGAATTTGATTTTTGTTTACATTAAATAATAACTTTTCTGACAAATGTAGTAATATACTGCTTCTAAATAAGAATCAATGTGAAAGGTAACTGTTAGCTATCTTAGTTCCCAGTTTATGATTACAGTGAAGTGGAAGACAGGAGGGAAAAATTCTCCCCCCCCCTCACCAACACTTATGTATTCAATTAATAGCACTAAAATTCTGAAAAAACATAGTTTGGCTACTTGTGAATATCAGAAATCTAGGCACAAAATAAAAAATAAGTAGCATGAATTTCACAAGAAGCAGTGCATTGTTACATTGGTGTTGACTGTAAAGATACCATTATCAAGATAGCCTTAACTACCCAAATCAGTTGTATTTAAAAGAGAGAGAGATTTTTGTAGTCATTCCTTAAGTAACCAAACATTTTTCAAAAGCATCAAAGAGTAGTTTAAGGTTGCTTCTCTCTGCCCATTCTACGAGTTTTACTCATTATGTATTGTCATTACATCCTCAAATTTGGTGGTACGAGTTAAAATCTTCTATGTGTATGTGTATATATATATATATATATATAGAAGGATGATTAAAAAAAAAAAAAGGATTATACCTTTAGGCCACTGTGTGTTTGGAGGTTTATAAATATTGATGGTTGTAGTTTCTTTGACCTTTACACAATTAGTACAAAAAGATCTTGTGAGGAAGATGACTGGATTATCAATACCTATTCTAACGAATGTAGTAATTCCATATTTTGGATGATTTATTACTGCAGTAAGATTATACCCTGGTCAATTGTCAGCTGCATGCGTTTCCTGGATTGTGATTACGTCAAATTTAAATTTAATTGCTAACTTACAAATATATTCACTTTTATTGAGGCTGATGCCTTCTATGTTAATTTGGCATACTTTTATTCTGGAGCTGATTATCAAAAAGTTCTAAGGAGGACGGTTACAAAGTTTGGTTTGTCTTGTCTCATTACAATGTTTTTGCCAGGAGATCAAAAGTACAAAAAGAGTCTGGCAGTAAAAATCTCTGTAGCAGGAAACATGTTACGACTGCCTATTCACTCCCCAATAGAAAATTACAAGCATTACAAGGTTTCTTGACATGAAAATTAGTATATCTTAGTTAACAGTACATGTCAGGTTTTTCAATTTTTTTTACCTCTTTGGAAACCTAGTTCCAGAGATTGCTGTTCTGGCTAAAGTAATGAATGCTAACTCCATAGATAGCTTCATCATATGAGTCACCAACTCTTTAAGTGTATACACATCCGAAATAAATTTAAGTTATTGACGATGAGAAAGCTAATAATATTTTGTAACAGTAAAATAACAATTAGACTGTGCTAACTGCTGCCTGATTATCTGAAACTAAGAGTTCAATGTAACCATGTTAATTCACCTCTTGTTCATCTGGCTATACAAATTATTCAGATTAATTCAGTGTCAGGTTGCACACAAACATACATTACTTACACAGTAACATACATTATTTATTTTTTATGACGTTTCAGAGGTCCATTTCTTTATCAATTTTGGACAGATTGTTTTATTTCAACTCTGTACATTAGTATGAATTTAATTTTTTAATTTTGTCAAATTAGAAATATTTAATTTTTAATATTTATGCACAGGTAAATTAAAAATTAGACTATATATTCATCAGTTAAACATGTATACATGGTTCATCAGTTAAACATGTGGGTTTGTATACAAGCACTGTTATAAACACAATAGCAAGCCCAACTAACTCAAACAACCTTTGTTCAAAAAAATGTGGGTAACAAAGTGACTATACTTTAAGTCTTTTTTCTAGTCTTCAACATCGATCGTATTGCAGTTAAATGTTGAATCCAATGTTTTTACATGTATCAAGAAGTAAGTTCAAATAAGTTCTTACTTTACATTCATAGTGATTTCAATACATTATACCGTTTGATATTTCTGGATTACCTACTTACATTCATATGGTACAGCTGATCCCATCAAGTTTGATGAACAAGGTTATATGTTTATCTATAACTAAGTCAGAAATATATAAATATTACAAATATCTCGGTTTGAAAGACTACAGTATATTTACTAATGATTAAACTAAGTCTATGTGTGACTCATCATAAACGGGTAAGCCAAGTCCTGGCTTACCTGCACCTTAAGATTCTTGCCATATAAGTAAAGATTTGCGAGAAGTCTCTTGCAAATCTGATCGCTTCATTCTAACTTTGAAAGATGTAAAAATTAAATCGGTTGTATTACGGGATCATATTTAATATAAGAGCCGATTATTTATATTATTACTCTATTATGTACAGGGAAATGACCTTAATTAAGACCATCCTGCTTCAAAATCTGTAACAGTACATTCTGTAGACCGCAATCCTTTCCTCAATTAAATGCTTAGATCGAGCTGATCGAGCAATCTCCATATGAACTGATTTATTAAAAATAAGAAAACTTGCCTAGACAAGTCAATTTTATTTACTTTATTAACATTTTTTTAACATTGGAAGCACAATTATGGATTAAGTACAATGTAATTATTTTTCCATAAAACGATGCAAATTTACAAATATGTAAAATAATATTCGCATATTTATATTGCTAATATTATTTTAATTATATAGTAATATGATATTTTGTTTCAGTCACTACATTTATAAATAACAAACATAACTATTTATATAAGTATAATAATGGTAGCATATAATATTGTGCACCTTCAAATTATAATACTTTGTAAAATACTGTAACAACAATATTTTACACCTAAAATATTAAATTTATTTTCTGTATATATTATAATGAATAACAATAATTAAACATCATCTTTTTTATAAACATTAAAAGAATGTGTTGGACATTGACAATTTGATAAGCCACAGATTGGATAATTAAAAAAAAAAAAAAATTAACTATTTTACACAAATTATTTAAGATTACAAAACTTTACTTTAAAAAGAAATAAATATGAAGCATATTTTTTAAGATAAAAATCTATGTCATCTATAAATGGTTATGGAATGACCATTTATCCAGACAAGAGTAACAAAATGTCCAGTTAATTATTATCTCCTGCGGGGAGAGAGAGCACTCCCTTTGGAAAATTAAACTATTACTTGTATACGGTTTTATATATTTCTTAATAAAAATTAACAAATAAAATAATTTTATGGATAACCGCATCAGGAAAAATGTGAAATGTCAAAAAAAGGAAAAGTTACTATTTCATTTTATTCCATATTTATGTTTTGATTTTATATATTTTTGGTGATCATGGTGTAATGTCAAAGGATCACACCATTATGACAATATGAATCGTTTGTAAATGTATATTTAATTATTTAATCTAAATATTTTTAATCACAATAAAAAAATGGAAGATGAAGTATGTAAATAAATATGGTTACTTTTCCAAACATGAAATATAGAAAACCCTATTCCTAATATTATACGAATAATATATATATATATAATTAATAAAACAGGAATTTTAAGTGGAAACCTCAACAATGTCATTTTATATGTTCGTACCACACACTAATTGCTATAACATTCAATATAATGTATAATGAATTATATTTTTAATTATGGGCTATTTGCAAGTACACTTTTCCATAAAAATTAGTTATTTTTATCTTTAAGAAACATATAAAAAATTTTTTTTGAAGTGTACATAGTATAAAAAAACAAATTTTAAGACACACCGTATTTTTCCATAATACTACTTCTCTAATAACTAAATATAAATATTGCCTAAATTAGACAAAAGCTTTTCAATTCATATCTTATTTAAAAAAATATTTTTTTCAAAAATCAAAACTGTTTTTGAGTTACTGTTTTGTTACAAGATTTTTTTTTTTTTCCAAATTAGAACCCTTATTACATTTAAAATAAACAATACAAAAAAATAGAATGAAAAAAGTCTTACAATTTATTTTAAAAAAATAAATAAATAAATGGTATATAATTACACCATTTCATATTTATTTACATATAAAACAGTACATTAATACAAACAAGAAAGAATATTCGTGTGAACAATTTTTTAAATATATTTTTAAAATAACATATGGCATATTAATAAAGTAAACAATTTTAAATGTAAAGAATATTAGATCCAATATGAAAAATTGCTAAAAGTAAACAGTCGCTTCAAAACTGGTTCCTACTTAACGAAAATAGTCCCTATAACCTGAAGGAGTTATTGAATTACAATGATCATCATCTTCTGATTTAAACTTTAATTAAACGTTATCGATTAAATACTTTGAATAGACAACTAAATACTTTATTATTAATAACTAATTTTACGCGATATCTAATGTTTTTTTATAACAAACAAAAACACTTAAAAATTATTATAATTAAAATTTCATTTTCCATAAAATACATCAAAAGAACAATTAAACTAACCAAACGAAATTAATACTTAAAGATGCAATAGGTAATGTAGGAATTTTCTAATTATACATTAAATAACTTTTTATACTTTCACTTAAATAACGTAGAATACAGGAACATATTTTCTAACAATACTGTTTTCTATCATTTCAATCTCTTACAAACTAAAAATAAAAGAAAAGTACAAGAAAATAAAGGTTTAAACAAAAACTTTTAATCAAACTATCAATCAATTTTTTTCAGATGCATAACTATCATTAAAAATAGAAAAGATAGCTGTAGTTTTTTTTAATTTGTTGCATTACAACAAATACTATCATATACGTTCACTCCGTATATTATATATATATATATATACTTATATTAATCTAAAAAAAACTTATTACTATAAAACAAACCTTATTATAAATCATAAAAATGATATATAAAATATGATTTAATGATATACAGACTACACAATTTTTAATAGGATTAAAAGTAAGAATATTTAAATACTCATGTTCAAAGAAGAAAAACAAATATAAATTCAATTATATTTCCTTGAAAAGCAATAAATAAATTCTATCGATGGAAGCATTAACTAATACTAATTTAATTCTGTTAAGAAAATTTCATTGTCACGACTAGCGATCATTCACCTAAAGTCACTATTACACACATTTTCCCCGCAACCTTGACGCTGAATAAAAATTAACCTTTTTATCTTTGGTCTGTTAGCGATGCGGCCAGAGATACTAATGAAGACGGCAAGACTTTTTTACATTGCCGGCAACTAATCGACTATAATGTTATTGCTAAAGTCAAATGAAGCTCTTCAGTCGAGTCATTTGACCGTGGCAGTTACGTATGTAAAAACTCTTTAAATAAATTTCAGTAACTAATTAATAGTTGCCATAAAAAACAAAGAAGATATTACCGCCTGTTTACTTTATTAAAATTAAGATGTACGCTTTGATATAATCAAATTATTTTGTTCCCTGGTAACTCTTATAATGTAACTTAAAATGAAGAATCTACATTAGACCGATCTGTATTACTGTGAAGGATAATATCTAGTAGGTTTTTAAAAATAATTAAGGCAGAGATAAAAACAAATACATGTATGTGAACTTATTTTTTTTTTTTTTTTTTATAAACGAAAGAAGATAAACGACTTTGTGATTATAAACAAGCACAATAAAACTTATCTCTTGCTGATCGGGTATGGCATAATTCTATGATGTGCTTCAGTTCTCAGCTCCTGAAAATTTGAAAAGAAAAATAATAAGTTTACTACACATTTAATAGACTACACTTTTAATTTAATAAATCATAAATATTTATTAAATCTATAATAACGTTATACTAACTTGCGGAAATGTAAAACGAGATAAACTCAGTAAAAATAATAAATAAAGTAATTAAATATCAAAACAAAAGAATAATCTAGTATTATTCTTTACGCTCATATAATCTGTTTATCGTAACAAACAATCTGGTTTCTCAAGGTTCAAGCACTCGCTTACCAAGAAGCGATAAAAGGAAATGTATAAATTTATTTATTTGAAAGATGAAGATTAGAAACCTAATCTAAGTGTAAATTCCATAGACTGACCAGATGATGTAGCTATCATTTGGCTTCTGGATCGTCTAGTCTCAATTTCCAGTAAAGATGTGATGTTTTTTCACCAATCATCTCATTCATAAAATCTTTCTAGTTAAAACAGAGATAATACTTCTAACATTATAATAATAATGACTTAAATAATTCAGTAAATTAATAATTAGTAGAAATAAATAAATGAGAAAGCGCTAAAAATAGATGAATTTGTAATGTTTAATAAATTATGTTTTGTTTTGCGCTAAACGTAACATCACAGACTGATATTCGCATACGAGTATTTTCATTTTTTCATCACAATAAAAAATGTCAGAAAGATTTTGGGAACATTGAGGAAGATAACGGAGATAAATGCCACCGGCTCAAAAAATAAATCTTAAATAATCGCAAATTTCTCTAGACATTCTCAACTGAATCTATCCAACCTTACAACATCCTTAAGCCTCATAAGAAACTGATCGGCTGTTTATAAGAAGCTTAGATCTTTAGCTCTTAAAACTAAAGTCTCGCAACTAAATAAAAGGACTGAAATAGCTTAAGTCTTTTAAAATTTTAATCTATTTAGCTTGCTTTATTTTAGATTCTTACTAATAGTTTTGCATATTGTTCAGAACTTATTAGCTTTAGTAGGAATGTTCTCGTCCACATTATTTGAAAGATAGCAACTGAAGTATTTGAAATGGACATCTTATTTGAGTATTTCATTATTTATAAGCATTTTCAAACCTTCAGGTTCTTTTCCCTTAAGAGCAATCGCCTACCGTTTTCTTCACTGAAAACTTACAGTTAAAACACGTCAGTTATTTGTTAAACTTAAATCAACTAAGTTTTATATATATATATATATATATATATATTTATATATACACATGATATTCATATTCATTTAAAATAATATCACGTGTAAAGCTAATATATTAAAAAGATTATCCCTGTTAGTGTACAGATTGTTACTCCCTCTTCCAGAGATCAATCAAATCATCAGTATATAAATTAAATTAAATAAATAAAGACGGAACCCATTTAGTAAATTGATATTTACAAATTCAGCTACATCTGTCATCCTTATAACCGTATCATTACATATTAATATTTAATAATCTTTATTAAATATTTTTCAAAAATCTTTCACAACCACAAATACAACAAAATTAAATGTTACCCAAAACGTTAAATTACTTGCCTAATACTTAAATTACTTAAGATGGAGAATTATTAAAAAAAATCTTGATGAACATATTTTTTTAACCCTTCTGATTGCAAACAAGAGTTGTTATAACACCACCAGGACCGGGTAATGTAGTAGAACCCATAAGGAATGCATCCACTTCTCTAGCTGCTTGACGCCCCTCTGATATTGCCCATACCACAAGACTTTGACCTCGTCTGCAATCTGTGTAGGAGTAAAAAGTATAAATTGTTATTAAAGTAAAAAAAAAAAATCTGCGTGGACACCATACAACTTCCTTGTACTACTGTTAAATTACTATATACACATCTTTTGTTGCATTTAAAGTTATTTCATTTGAAAGTTAGATATGATCCTCCGATGTTTAATCGAATAGATAGTTACACAACTGCATTGTGGTGGACAGGACGCCGCATCTTATTTTTTTATGGTGTCTGTATCAGGATATAATATTAGTTTATATATTAATCTTGTTTCATATAGCTCAAGTAGTAATATGGTGTAAGTGGAAACATGTCGGATCTGTAACCATGCACACATTGGTTTGAATTCAGACTTCATATACATAAATTTTTTAACTTTTTTTTTTTAAATTTAAATATATTGATTTATTAATAATTATTAACATATGTAAAAATTTTTGAATTAAAATGAAAATTATATCAAATTTTATTTCACTAATATCTTCTGAATTTCTTTTTTAAAATATGTAAAAAAAATGAATATTTACATTGAAATCTGAAAACCAAAATTTTTTGTGATTAAAATACTTCCATATATATATATATATATATATATATACTGATGATCACGCATGATATGTGTGAATAGGTAACACTTACTCTTATATCTTCATTTCTCCTATATAAATACTAAATACATAATTTTTTAATTTATTTATGCACTCCTTTCAGTCTACTTCATTAAAAATATCGCTATAAAATTTAATAACCTTCTCCTGTTTCATTTTATTGATGATTACCTCATAATATTTTAGATAGATATAAAACTTAATTTATTTAGAGAGTAATAAAGGCACTTTTACTCTAACATAATTTTCAGGTAAGATGGTGGGATTAATAACTGTATAAATATTTGATGTTAATAAAAACTAATATCTTAGCAAATTTGTAAATGTCCACTTTAGTACAGAATTGGACGATCATAGCTCACTTTCAAACGAAATAAATTTAATTGAACCGCAGCAAAAAATGTGTATATTTAATTTAATAGGTGTACAGGGAAGTCATGTAGTGTCCACATAATTTTTTTAATTGAAACTGAAATAATTATTAAATCTATGAAACAGTAATTCAGTATATACATACGTTAATTTATAATTAGACATTTAAAAACGAAGAACATAACAGAATACACACCTCCAGCAGCAAAAACATGAGGAACAGAGGTACTATATTTTCCAGGAGGCGTCTGATAATTAGAACGAGGATCCAATTCCAAATCTAATTCACTAGAGATATAACGCTCTGGACCAAGGAAACCCATAGCAAGAAGAACTAGATCGCACTTATAAACCTGTAACGTAAATGATTAAATATCATTTAAAAAATACGTAATAAAGATCTTAACACATTAGAAAAATATATAAACTAGAATTATTTTTAATATACAAAATGTATTGAAACGATTAACCCATAACTATCTATAAATGATAGATGTTTGATACCATCTCAAATATAAATATATAATGACATACCCCAACAGTGTTATTTTTAAATAGATTCCAGTACTATTCATCTGATTAAACTATCCACAGATATTATTCTTCTGTTTAGAAAAATAGAAATTTTCAAGTTTCAATATCTGCATAGATGATAAATTATCACAAAAATTGTAAAGTTATTAATACATTTTATTTCAACAATATTAAATAGGATCGATTCAATTCAAAATAATGTGATAAAATAACAAAGCCCAAGTCTTAGTTTGTTTCATTTCAAATGGTACATAATTGCAATGCAATATAAATTGTTATCCATCGATAATCAGTTTCAATTCTACATTATTTTGCCAATTTAGATTATTGAGAAAGAAAGAATACATTATGAATTTTGTACACACTCGTTATGATTTCTTTTATATGGAATCCTCATAAAATGAAAACATCACTGACACTTAACAATAAACGCTGCTTTTACAAATTCTGAATCAAATTTATATGTACAACATTAGTGAATCATTAATTATTTTTAACAATATCAAACTAATTAAGTAAAATCAATTTTAAAAAACTGCTAAAAAATAAAAAGTTTATTTGAAAATTTAGCGAGTAGCAATGTTTTTTCCCAAATTTCTTTCTATTAAATCACTTCTCAATACAAATTAATCAAATCTTAAAAAAAGCTACTCTAATTTTAATTTTAACAGACTTCAAAAAAGTAGCAGATTATCAATTTGATTTTTTTTTCATGTATGTTATGCAATATCTCTGACGTTTGATTTATTTTATTTATTTTTTATTGATAAAAGTATACTTTTGCAACGGTCCCATATAAATTTTAACCAAATCCAATGATAATCTAAGGAAAAATACAAAAAAAAAACCAAATGGCTTGACACCCTTAGCTGCTCATCGCTTGCACCAGTACAGTGTTGCTCTCTATTCCCTGTACGACTTGAAAATTAATAACAGTTTACATTATCATTGTTTAGTCTCTGTGGAAATATTTATGAAATTTCTTTCTCTATTTTTCTTCCTTAAACAATCATTCCTTTTTTTTTTTCTTGGCTACTTTCCTCTACCTTCATATAAATATTAAACCTACATTTAATATTTATATAAAATGCTGAAAAAGTATCTTTATTATAATTTAAATATTTATACTTATATTGTGCAACAATAAATTCTAATTTTGCGATATTAAATAAACAGTCATACAACAAGCTCCTGACTGACATCACCCTGTATGAAGCGAGTTAAATATTAAAATTTGCTATAAATAATATTCTACAGTAATTATAAACAATTTTTTAACCAGGTGCTCGCAAACCTTGTCCAAATGTCTACTCGTAATAATGGAACTCATAAATTGGATAGATTACGCAACATCATCATTTCCGTCAGAGCTTTCTCATCGTGTGGTCTATTTAATAATTTATTTGGGTTCAAATCAGACAAGGAGACGCCTCTAAAGTTTTAATTCAACTAAGAGCAGCAATTGTAAAGATTTAAATAAACAAATATAGAAATTTATTCAATTATAACAACAAATCGATATACCACAGCAGACTAATCCATTCTGTCCCAAAGCACGTGTGTTATCTGGTTTATCAAAAATACATAAATCGAACATATCTCTCAGACCGTTGATAAACTTTACAACTGCTTAATCGTATTTCATTTCCAAAACAATAGACAGGATACTTGTATTAAAATTGAATTTTTTTACTGTATAAGTTATGGGTATGACTTTATACGAACTGAAAAACTATGTTCAACATTGATAGAAACATTAGTATGGTATCTTATGACATAACTAACATGTATCCGTGTATACCAATTATGTAAACTACAGATATAATAATAATAATAAAAAAATTGTTGGAGACTGAAACAGAAGGTTTTTTTTACACACTCATCATTATCATTCAGAATATATGCCAATAAAACTATTTTGAATTTGATAATAAATATTATTCACAGGAAGGTTCTTCACCTATGGATATGCCACTGTCTGCCATTATGTCATAAAATATATCTACAAAACTTTGAGAATATCAATTTACATGGTATATTGCACATTCATAATGCTCTTTTATGGCTGAGACAAGTAGATGAAATACTTGTGATATTTACCTCTAGCGTAATAATGGAACATCAATTAATATTAGACAAGCTACATTTATTCGATGATAAACTCAAATTTATCATGGAGACTGACAATAACATCACCGTACATTTTTCAAACATAAACATAAAAATTAATAACAGTAACCAAATTGAAACGAGCATATATAAGAAACCCACCAACAATAATATGATTGTTCAAAAGAACTCAAATAACTCGGTTGCATGAGAGGAACGCTTATTATGCTATGATACACAGAGCTGTGATTGATTTAATAAGATGGTGTACTAGGATATATAAGATATAACTTTGCAGAACGGCTACAATGAAGCTTTCATTAACAGTATTTACAGGCGATTTTTAAATAAGAGATTTGATAACAAGGCCACTACCCTTAATCTGATGAATCAGTCTAACACTTGCGATAAGAGATATATTTTATAGTTATATTAATGAGAACACATATAGAATAGCGAACGTTTTTAATAAAGAGAAATATACTATTGCGCATAAAACAGTGAATAACATATAGAGGAAATTCTTTAGTTATGATGTAACCTATATCTTTGACAAATTCAACTTGAGCGGCTTGTATAGTACTAAATGTACAGATCGTGATGTCGTATACGTATAGGAAATACCAACCGATCATTCAAAGTTAAATTCTCAGAACATCTGATGGTATTTACAAATAATAAGAATTTTTTTTCAAATATGGCAGATCATTGAATTTCGAATGGACATAGAATTACAAACTTAGTAGATAATCTTAAAATATTAGTAGTTTATAACATTAAAAACAAACTAAAACATTTGGAGAAATATTATATTTATAATTTATAAAAACTTCAATTTAGTGAACCACCAAATAAATTTTGAACACGATGATCTATTTAAGTTGGCTTTAACATCTGTGTCTTGACATCTGTTTAACGTTTTGATTAGTCTTAAGCCTTAGTCACCGATTACCTCAATGTTTTGCTAACTGGTGTATCTAAATAATTGATAATGGATGTAGTGGGTCTGAAAAGGCCTTACTGAGCGAGAAAGGATTTTTAACACTTAAATTTGAAGATGAGATCAATCTTACTTTACACATGTGTGTATCTGGTGATTTGTGAACTTCAACTAATTATTATTTAGCACACAGGACAATATGTTTGAAAAATTAATGTAATACATTATACATTAATATAACATATTATAGTTAAAATTAATTAAATGTGTGTATGTGTGTGTGTATATATATATATATATATTACATTTATAAATTACATATATAATATTAAATATATACATTTAGATTTATCCCATTAAAAACTGTGAAATAAACAAATTTACAAAAAAAGAAAACCCTGCTTAAAAAAATAATGGTACCAAAAAGTTAAAAATAATTATATTTTTAATTATTAACTAAAGTAAAAGTATTTACAACACAAGCTATACAGAAGAACCTATAATCTATATATAACACAAATCCTAGTTCAAACAATGCAAAATTTCTAATAAAAGTTTTACTACAAAAATATGATGTAAGCATACTTTGTAGATGATCAAGTACATATGTTATCACCAAGTATAGTGAACTAAAGAGGTATCATCATGAGATTCTCTCTTTTATGTGCTTTTGAGATCCCATTTTACATGTGGGAATCCCGTTTAGCCGCCTAGTGGTCAGTTGAGTTACTAACTTTTCGTAACTTGGGTTACAAGATGGGTTATGTTTAACTTGGGTTGGCTGGTACGGACTTCAAAAGTAGTTATTTGTTATAAATACTTTTAATTAACTTCTTAGCAGTATTATTTTTTTTGGAATCGGTTTTCATTTTTAGTTTTTAAATGATTTTATTTAAAATAAACAAGGTAAGAACATTACAAACAAATTACAAACCTGTATCTATCTAATTAATAATACTAAATACTAATAATGAATTATACAGAACAGGCATCTACTATTATGCATCTAACTGCAGATGCAGGCTAGTTAATTATATTATTTACCATTTTCCATATGTTCTACAGCAAATATATTAATAAAATTTTATTTCACGTGCAAATAAAACGTTTTATAACGTTATAAACGGTAACTTTTTACAAAATTTAAAATATCACCTTCTCAGAATTTGGAACTTCATCCATTTTCCATCTGCCGGTATCATCTTTAGTCCATTTCACCAGAGCAGTTTTAATTCCAGCAACATTACCCTTTCCATCGGTCAAAAATTCCTTTCAAAAGAAAATAAAAATTATGATGTAATCGAGTAACTAAACTATAATACTAATAAAAATTAAACAAAAATAAGATAATCTGCAACAGATATAAAAATAATGAAAATACTTCAAACCATTTTAATGATAATTTTAAAACCAAATTATTCTAACATTCGTTGCTTTTATTTTATTTTCAATTAATTTATATTTATTAAGATTTGGATATTTATGACTGAATTTCTGAAATGTAAAAAAAAAAAAAAAAAAAAAAAAAAAAAAAAAAAAAAAAATTAATAATTAACCTACCACTGATAGAATGCCTATTATTGTTCCATTAATAGTAACCTCATACACTGAATAATTTTAGTTTTAAAGTCTACAGTGCAAATATTGAGAAAACTGAAAAGATATGGAGAAAAACCTTGTAATGATGTGACCAAATTATTCAAGAATTTGAAGCCCTTACAATCTTTTTTTCTTATCTATGTATTTATTTATTTTATTATTAATCAAAAAGAAATAAAAAAATAAAATGATTTTGTTGAAGTTATAAAATTATAAAAGTTGAACCATGTCAATCAATGTTACTCTCTCTCCCTCTGAGTAAAATGTAGTTAAAATAAACTCATAAATAATGATATTTTGGGATATCTAAAAATAAAAATTATTACAAAATTTACTGACCACCCATCTGGCAAGGCAAATATACTATTTCCATTCTAATAAATCTAAGTATGTAAAAAAAAATACTATTAATATTTCAAGTTCATAGTTTAACATAGTAAAACATGGTGTGGTTTTTATATATAAAATATTTCACTAATATTCTCTGGTTGTGTGTCATATTACTTTTTTCGGTATCTTAAAGCTTTCATAAATCTGACTCTATCTAATTCACAAACTAGAAAACCCATTGTCATTTTTATAGTTTGAACTGTTTCTAGAATAAAAAAAAAAAGCAAATAAATTCTAATACTATTCTTTCTGTTGTTAATAATCTGTAGATTGGTTTAAATGAATTTCCAGAACCTTCTTTTTACTTGTTCGTAACTTAAGCGATTCACATCATCCATGATCCATTTTGTATATTCCAGCCTTAACCTTTCAATCAACCACTCAATAGACATGTTCAGACCCTTTTGTATCTCAATGTATGTCCAATTAGCATGTCTTCTTTTTATCATCTTAGTGTCTTCCAAGAGTTCTATTCTTTTTCATTCATTTGAGTACTTATTTATTAGAGATTTTGCCTGTTCATTTGATTTTTAAAATTTGCGCACAACACTGCATCTTGAATGCTTCTAAATTCTTTCATTGTGGATTTCAGACAACTCTGCTCAACTCTTGCTCTACACAATGCTACACTGCAGATGTGTGTTTTAAGAAACTGCTTCCTAATATTGTTAGTTCCTGGTAGCTGCTTCTTTTTGTTGAAGACTATCTTTTTTAGACAGATTTATTCTTGTTTCTGTTTTTTTGCTTTTGATACATGGTGTTACGATGCTTCCTAAGTATTTCAATTCCTTCAAATACTTAAAATATAAATTTTAGCATTTGAATACTTTAACTAACTCTAAAATTTCACTTTCCAACTATATTTGTAAGAATATGTATATACTCCACAACACAAAATAAAGAAAAACATTCTTACCTTAATTTTACATAAGTCAAAGCACGTTCAGGCCTAGGCCCATCATCAGTGATGAAAAATTCTTGAATGAAACCATTTTTATCCTAAAAAATTGAGACCATAACTTTGGTGGTTCTGAAGCAAATTGACCAGGATCTCTCTGATGTATGTAAACACTCAAAAGTTTTACTGTGACTAAGAGTGATCACCATAACATACAAGAATTTGTGAATAAATCTCATCAGGTTATATGCCTTCATTCACAAGAAATTGCATTCATTCATTCACTACACTGGATACCATGTACTTTATGACTGACTGCTGTTGTTGTTTAATGCTGCTTCAAGCCTGCACGGCCATGAGGTAATAGTTGACTTTTGTACTTTGTGTGTACAACTGACAGATTGTGCAAGAATCTCCATTTCTTGCACAACTCTAGTCTAACAGAAAGTCCTGGATTGACATCAACCTTCCTTATACAAAAATCGATTACAGAGACACTCAATTTGCTTCTGAATGCTTATGGCAACGAAGCAATGTGTCGTGCACAATGTTTTGACCGGTACGTTTGCTTCAAAAGTGGATCAAATTGAACTACTTAAAATGGAGAATGATGAGCAATCCAGAAGATCTTTCACTAATATCATCCCAAAAATCTGGAAAAATTCACAGAGAATTCATCCCCAGACAAGACTGCCAAAAGAGAATTTTATTGCCAAATTCTGGGTAACTGAGGAAGAACATTAGCGACAGTGACAACATCTGTTAACTGAATACTCCACAACGACAATGCACCCTACCGCTGAGTGTTCTTTGATTGTATTATCTCCGCACTGCCTTACTCTCTAGATATAGCTCCTGCAGACTTCTTTTTTCTGAAGGTAAAGACTCATCTGAAAGGCTACTTGCTTTAACACTATTGCTGAGATCCAGCACGAATTGCAGGTTGTTCTCAACTCGCTTACAAAACATGACTTCAAAGCTGCATTCTAGAAGTTGCCAAAATGCTCGAACTGGTGGATTATTTCGTGAAGTCAAAGGGGATGATGTTCACACTTATTGTAACTACAGTGCTTTTCCCTTATGGAACTTACCTGGGAAACTTTTGTTAACATCTTGTACGGCTTTGTTAAAACAAATCAACAATTCAAATGTATTTTCTATATATCAAGGCTTTAAAGATGGAAAAGTAGTCTGTCTACTTACTACTAACCACATATTTTGCCCCTTTTCATTCAATCCATCGCAGCCGTTCATAACTTTTACTCTATGTAACAGCAACTGCAATCTTTTTAAGCTATTAACTTTCTTAATAGATTTTTTTTTTTTTTGTCTTCAGTCATTTGACTGGTTTGATGCAGCTCTCCAAGATTCCCTATCCAGTGCCAGTCG
>JAAAKQ030480281.1:0-11580 GCA_010016005.3 Zanna intricata
GATTTGAACGTTAGAACTCTCGACTTCGAAATCAGCTGATTTGCGATGTCGCGTTAACCACTAGACCAACTCGGTGGGTTGCATCTGTTCAGTTAATAAACTCCAAGCAAACGCCATCCATGGCCCAATGAGAAGAGAATACATATGACATAAAAATGAGGTGTAGTCTTCTATGTTTCTTTCATTATTAAAATTCTTCATTAAATAGTATAGTAAGAACTTAAAACCATATGGGATTATATTTTAAGCTACACTTAGTGTTTATTTTTTTTTTTAATTATCCGTTAGAATCATGATCGCTAAAACGTATTTAGTTTTTTTTTTTCAGTTCAATATATAAACGGGGTAAAACTGCTTACAACGTGGTCTTCGAATTTGCCTCTCGATAAAAGTTTGTAACACTTGATCTCTGAAATTCCCTCACAGTAAATCTTTGAATTTGCTTTGAAAATCGATAGGTTTAAATTTTATCTTTTTTTTTTAAATTTTTTTATTTTTGATAGTTTTTCTCTGAGCCATGTAATAATTTCTTCATTCGTAATCTTAATATTAACGACTACTCTAAGCTAACCATCAATAACTCTTTGTATTAGAAAATTTTTTTTCATTTATTCACATTTGTGAAGCAACTGCATATAACTAAAAATGGGCTTTGATTTGAATAATTTTTTTTATTCTCTTTTTTTTTTTAGATTATGAGAAAATTTTTACCTCGTAAAATTTAGTAATTTCAGTTTTATTGTATCATTCATCGTAATTGTAACTCCACAAAATAAATTTCCTTAATTAATGAAAATTAAATTTTATTCAGAAAATGTTATTACTTTTTCAATATCAATGAAAAGAAATCTGATATTTTAAAGTACGTTTTTGTGACAAATTTTTGTGTGCATTAGTAATTTTATATTTAAATAGATTTTGGTAAAATATTTACATTTAAATGTAAATCTTCTTTTTCGGTATACATGATGGGTACATTAACCCAAATAGCTGTGCACTACCAAATTCAAAACTCTCCGTGAAAGTAATTCTTAAAATTGCAGTCACCTCATGCCAGGCTGACAAGGAAATTTAAAGAGTGTAATAGTCCCCGATTCCTTTAGGAAGTGTAGGTTATATTCTTACTACAAGCGAAACCTTCATTCTGTTAAATAAAGTACTGGTTGTATAATTAATTTCACTACTCCTCACTAGTACCTTTTGTACATCGAATGTTATGTATAAGTCACATTCATAAGAAAGACTGCATTGTAATGCAACAAAAACAATGTAACTTTTAAAGAAATTAAATGTTTAATATTATGCATTGTCTCTTCTCAGTAAGCTGTTTCTCTCGCTATAAACAAATATATATATATATTTTATATAAATATATACATATATATATATGTTATATGAACAGATGTAGCTTTCTTAAAATTTAATATCTTTTATACTGGCAATATTTTTGATAGAATCAGTTATTAGTAATATAATTTTTTGTTTTCAAATACATCAGTTAGCCCACCGAATCTACTTAGACCATACTTAGTTTAGTGGTTAATTCGTCGGGCAAATATATTGTTTAACAGGTGATTTGCGAAAGTGAATTCGAAAGTTCTGTTCAAATCCTAGTAAAAGTTAGTTGCTTTTATATGAATTTGACTACTAGACAGTGGATACCAATGTACTTTGATGATTTTTTTTTAACCTCCGGGACCATTGCTAGGTATTTCATCAGCGGATGAAGATGAATGATTTGTAGCGGGTGTGGAAATGCCATGATTTACGGAGATACGAACCCAGACGCAGGACCCTGGATGAAAGGCCGAGACGCTACTACTCACGCCACGGAGTACTTTGGTGGTTGGGGTTCAATTAACCACACTTCTCAGGTATCATCAAAACTGCACCTTATTTACTCGTACATGTCATATATCATCCTCATCTCATTGGGCCAGGGTATTGCAATATAATGTTGTACATTAGGTGAAAAAAATTGTCAATTATGACTGTAAACTGTCTATCTAGAAAAAATACATCTTCAAATGCTGGAAGAAGTAATAAACGTAGGAAATATTTAGATATTTCGCGAATGAAACTCGCTAACGAACCACTTTCTGGCCTATGTTTATATGAACTTTTTTTTTCTATAGAATTATCTCGTAAGAGATTTCTGCAATTGGAATCATTCTGTAAATATACGAACTTTATGTATATTTATACAAGTACTTTATATATTTTTGAATATGTTGGTTTTATTGAGGCTGTTCTTTGGAAAGTTCCTCATCTTGGGCTTATTTTTAATACAATTTTTCATGTGGTTTCTTACTCGCAACCGATGATTGTAAATAAAGAAATCTGTGAGACAAATGTGATTGTAAATAAAGTGAGGCAAAAAATTAATAAATATTTTCTACAAATAATCCGGATACGATATAAACATTATGGTGCAATTAAAATCATTCCCAAAAATTTTGAAAATCATTTTCAAGAATTATAAGCACCCAATTACATTTATCTTTTTTAATGAACCAAGTATACATTTGAGTAATAGCAGATCTATCAAAAAGATATTTACTTATATATATGACGCTTTCACTCTTTTCCTCCCAAAGAAAATGGGTGTATAATGAACAAAATTTCCTGTAAGTTAGGGTAATTCAACTGGAGGCTTTTGCACCTTACATAGCTATAAGAAAAATTAGGATAGAATAGTTTAAATAAGGATCAATTAAGTCCTTTTTATTTTCAGACAATACATTTTATGCACTATTTTAACTCGGAAGAGACTAACAATTTATCTTATAAAAAAGTAATAATTATACTTTTCTAAAACCACAGTAATGTTTTCCCAGAATTTTTTTTTTTTTTATCTGTCCATTTTTAAAACTATAGGGGATACACAATATATCCGAATGTTTTTATGTGAAGTACATTTTCACGTATTGTTTTAGAATCTGAAATTTTGATATCACAGTGTACAAGGAATAGCTTTTTAAATAATTTTAATTTTACTTATTAAGTAATCTTCAAAATTCTGTTTTATATATATATATATGTGTGTGTGTGTGTCTGTCTGTCTGTCGGTGTGTGTGTGTGTGTGTGTGTGTCTATTATTTTTTTAACTGTTATGACGTTTGTCGTGCTGAATAAGTATTATAACAAGAAATATAAATGGTACGGGGAAAAAGACCAGATCCTTGTTGGGAATAAAATTCTAGTCCAAATGATATATATATATATATAATCCATCATACTAACCATTACAATAACTGACCACCCAGTTAATAAATACTTTAATATTATTATTTATTATTATTATTTTATTAATGGAATTCAACTTGGAAAAATAATTAATTATTAAATTAATAAAAAAAATTCAAATGTTATGTATCATTCTATTTAATTATAAGCTAATTATTCTCAAATAAATATTTATAGCTAACGATATTACTTGTTCACTGTTGAAATACTGTTAGGTATGTTATATATTCATTCAATTTTGCGTTCAAGCTACGAAGGGATTGTCGACATAATTTTACCTAATGTATTGTGGATTTGTAATTATAATTTATTTTTTAATTACAAGAAGGAGTTTTTAATGAATTATTATTAAAACAGATTTTATATCATAAAAACAATATTAATTTTATTTTCTTTAAAAAAAGACATTGATTAGTGAATGCAGATTACAAGTAACTATAATCTTAGATAATATGCACCACTCCTTCTTTCATCTTCTTCTCGCATTTGTATAGTAGGTAATCAGTCAAAAGGTTTGAATTTTGGACTGTTGTATGCCGATCCGACAGCCGCTCGCTAGGCTGACACAAGTAGTCCCGTTCGTTCAGTAGTCTGAACTAGTTCTCGTTGATTTCTGAGGTTCGTTTAAGGCGTGAACTGTAGTAAATTTTATCACAGCCTTTTATTAACAGCCATTAAACAGGTTTTATTGAATTCCGTCCAATATAAGTCAGCCAGACCTAATATCTGGACCCAATTGCCTTCTCAGGAAATGACTTTAATTTCAACTTTCAGTTAAGTAATTAGCTTCCTCTCGCTTCTTAAAACATGAATAAACAATTTCTTGATCATGAAGGTCATAATTTCATATACAAACAAGTACACAAATAAAAATGTTTTTATTATTGTTATTATTTATTATTACGTTTTGTCTTTCTTTTCTTAATAATATATGGTGTATATTTTTCAATAACCAGAAAAATTTATTTATTTTAATTTTACTGTTCAAACCAAAATAAAAAAAAAAAAAACAAATAGATATAGGAATTTAATCAATAACACTGTAATTTTTTACAGTACATCAACGTTTTTTTTTTTTTTAGGGTTTCACTGAAACTCTAACAACACTCTTGTCTTACAGGAATCTCTGATAACTGTGAAACTGCTGTTTTACAGTACGACAAAAATTAACGTTAAATCGGTCCTAACGTAAAAATTTGGTATGGAATTACTGTTACATATAAATACTCTTACAATTACATATAATGCATATATACATATATATATATGCTTGCGCGTGCATGCATACAAAAATGCTGTAAAAAAAATTAAAAAACGCAGTTTTTTACATTAAATAAATATGTTATTCTAATCAGTACATACATGATAGTGCATTATTAGATAACATTAGAATATAAGCTATGCCATAAACATAAAATGATCTGCCCCCGCATTGCCTACATGAATCAAGAGGCATGGGGTAAAACCCCAAGGTCAGTGCAGCGTCAGAGAATGTACAATTAAATATAATATAAAAATAACTTATGATTAAATTATTTAATAATTGATTAATTAAAATTTAAACATTTGAAATATTGTTAATGTATAAATACATGAAGTTACTAAATATTTAAAAAAATTTACAATTCAAAAAGGGTTAATAATAATAAAACAATTAAAAAAACACGATTGCCATAAAATAACAAAAAAAAAAATAAATAAACGACAGTAAATCGAACTAAAAAGAAGAAAACAAGGTATGGAAATAAAGTACTAAATATCTTTATATATTTTTAAATTAAATAAAATAATGACCAGTCAACTTTCAAACAGTTTTAAGTTTATTTAAAACTGTTTAAATATATTTTAACAGTTTAAATATATTTTTCATGTTGTAGAAATAGCAGGCATTTAAGGTTGTTTAATTATTACGTTCTTAATAGGTAAGAAAATTTTGTTCTTTAACGAAAATATTTAAATATAGTCTGGGGGCTCTTTAATATAGAATAATTACTATTCAGAGCTATCCCGACTGCATTTAAATATTTTCGTTGAAGGAAAATCTTTTTTTATCGATGTAAAACCTGGTGAGGACTTAATCTTTTGACAACCTTAAGCGCCTGTTATTTCTATAACATTAAAAATATATTTAAACAAATTAAAACTCAATTTAATTGTGGTTCTTTTAGTTTAATTTTTCTGATTGTTTTATTGTCAGCAGTGTTTTTTAATTTTTAAAATTGGTTTTATTATTTAATTTAACGATCATCCAGAAAATTTCACGATTAGAAAACTTATGGATATAACGAATTTAACTACTGAGCCAAATGAGGATATTCTAAACATTTCAATTTATTTATTTAATTGGCGTATACAAATTTAAACATACAGATTTCTCAAACGATTGAGTTTCTAGAGAAATCGCTTTTTTTATCCTACGGATCATACACCAATTTTCTTGGATGCAAACAACTAATGACTATACTCTCCAATTATATCATGCGACTCAGTTCTACGTAATCATAGCCCTTGGCAAAGATGCTAATGCTCAAATTTACGACAGCTCTTTCTATGGTAGTCCCTTGTAGTTTGTGCACCGTCACAACCCAGGACAGTATTAATCACGGTATACGCCGCTCCACTTTTGCCCTATTCCCCTAAACCGTCAAATTCGACAATAAAGGGCTCAAATCCGATAGAATTATCACTAATCGTTTTGTCATTAAACTCTACAAAGACCGTTTATGGAAGCTGATCGGCCTCAAGCTGGTCTCGGCGTAGCGCAGGCCACTCAATTTTCCTAAATATTTCAGTTAATTTTTGTTCTTGTTTTGCTTCATCGTGTAGCAAATATCACGTTTGAATTATGAAATCGGAAGATTGGTTGCAAAGAATGTAATAACATTTCCGAATAGCCGTGATCTGTTAGATTTGATGCTTGCAAACTTACCTTTCAACCTACTAACAAATACCCCGTTTAAATTTTGAAAATCGGATGATTGTTTGTTTAAGAGACTCCATTGTATCTCCAAAAATAGCGCCCCAGGGACACCCCTTTGTTACCAATTGATGGTGACGATTGGTCTTGCCTCGCACAATATGCTCGCATCCCCTCATTACTCTAGCCTCACGCGGAAAATCCATTATTATTAAACAAAACATTTTCATTATTTAATGTTATTCTATTTTATTTAACGAAAATTTAATTTCATTATTTTTCAATAGTATTCATTTGAATGAATTGTATCATTCAAATCTAGTTCAAATCCAGTTAACATAGAGTGATAGAGGCTCACAGTTCACAGTACACAGTTCATAAATTCAATTCATTAAATTTCTGCTTCAACGACAAATCTATCTTCACTATTACAAACATATAAATATTTATATTGTAACTTAAATGGTAACATTTTTGATTTTCATCATTCAAGTTCTAAGCTCAAATTTCGGTTTGGTTTGGCATTTCGCTGCAAAACACGATTTCCATTTCCTTCACCCGGCGTGTGTTTGTTTTTACCGGTGAGATAATAAATAAATGAAAAAAAAACTGATTTTTAAGTTAATGATTAATTTTTACCAAACATTATAAAAATGTAATGATATTTCAAGTTTTATATTCAATTCACCATGATTTATCCGTACCGTACTTTGCTTTATTCTTTATTAGGAAATAAATAAAATTACACTCAACTACTAAAGAAAATAAATAATGTTTCTAATGAAAATATTTGGTTGAACATTTTTGAATGAAGTTTTTCCATTCTCTCAATGAATAAAATTGCTGTGTTTTTAATTTCTTTTAAATGAAAATAATTAATACGTTTTCAGTAATATCAAATTAACTTTAAAATTGGCAATTTTTTCGTCCTGTCATTAATTAATTTTATACAAATTATTATTTTTCATTGATATAATTATTTGCTTAGATCAATATTTTTCACAGGTCATCGCTCGCTTTATTTGTTCAAATAAATAGAAAAAAAAAAAGGAATCCCCACGTGGCATCTAATTAGAATTTTTTTTTTACTTTAAATAATAAAAATTGCCCATATTTTATTATGTTTTATTATTATTATTATTATTCTGGCTATTGGAAAAACTTAAAATTATTTTTCTCTGTTAAAAATATTGAATAATATTCAACTACTAATAGTTATAGTAAAAATAATTCCATTAGGTGAAATATCAGTTGAACTTCTTTTTTTTTTTTTGAAAAAAAAAAAAGTGAATATTTTCAACTAAAATTTACTTATATATAGAAATAAGTAAAATGGTTACAAAAAGAAAAAAACAGTTATAGTTTTGATTTCATTACGGATATAATAATAAAATGAATATATGAATAGAGAGAGAGAGAGAGAGCACATTTTTCAAATCCATTAGGTTATTTACATTATATCACTCCGTAACGAAGGTAGTTTCTGGAATAATACGTTTGCTTTTTACCAGAAAATCATAAGGTAATAAAAAAATAATACATTTTGAACTAAACTTTAATATTTATTTATTAATTGTTGCAAAATACACCATTGTTAAAAAATTTACATTATAACAGATAAGAAATAGAACAATAGAACAACCATATTTTTGTAGGGTGGTCCATAGAAATACAATACTAAGATATATGTACTCATGTATAGAGTTCATATTTATAGATAAATGGGTCATTATGATGTTTTTTTTATGACTGGTAATAAATATTATTTTATTAAACATTTCTTATTGTTACTTAATTAAATATGATTTTAAATCATTTATTAAACAAAAAATTATAATTTTTATAAATTCATAAAACGAAATTTTATCAAACTAAAAATTAATAAAAAAATCTTTTTTGAACATAGCACTAATTTTAATATTTGTGATATGCTTCTGATTGTGTAACCCGAGAAAAAAATGCCTTTAAATAGTAAATGAGCTTATTAAAATTTATCTTAAAAAAATCTTAATACCATAACCATAGACAATTGGTATGAATGCACATTAAAATGTTCCAAATTCTGATATAATTGAAGTATTCAGATAAGCTTTCGATTTTGGTTTTATTCAGTACATCTAATTGCTATAAATTTTTGGCTAAAGATAGATTTTCCTTAAAGTTGCATGAGGAGCTTTTTTCGTTCTGGAAAGAAATATTCTTACAAAGAGCGGTACAGTTGTTTTTACTTCGTGTATATGATTAAATTACTTATTAATTTTATTACGCTTATAAGATAGAACTACTGGAAAATTTTTAATATTGCACAAAATTTTTGCAATAAATTAAGATTTTTTTCTCGTAAATTAATTTACTTGTTATACTGACTTTTTACTTTCAGTTGATGAACTGATGGTTAATACATTCTAACAATAAATTTATTACATACACAAAATTACCATACGTACGTACAATATACCAGTATCGAGAGTTCTAAAGTTCAAATCCTAGTACAGCCAGTTATTTTTATACGGATTTCAATACTAGATGGTAGATACCGGTATTCTTTGGTGGTGTGTGGGTTTGTTTATTGTATGTGCTCACATTTTTATTTTAGCTGTTATTGGCACAGAGCGAACCATTGGTGGTGCGCCTGGCGGCTGTGTTCGCGCACAAATGATTCATTCGTTTGAACGATTTAGTTCTTAATACGATCAATTTATTTAAAATTATATTTTTGTTTTGGGGATAAAAAGCAAAAAAAAAATTGGGGTAGAGCAGTGTTAAAAATATCATAACGCAAAAACAGCTAAACATGTTCAGGAATTTGAAGCTTTTACTGTAAAAGTTTTGTTTGTTGTTAATACGTTAAAATTCATGATAGTTATTTAGTTACAATTGGCAAAAACATTAGATCTTTTTTTGGTAAGTGGGTGCCATTTTTTTTTCTCAAAAATAACAACAAAAACTTGGATTTTTACATTCATATAACAATAACCAGATAAAATTTTTAACGATAAAAAACTAATTTTCTATATTAACACTCAATATTGGATTAATTAGGTTAGTTAGCGAAGCGAGCGTAGTTTAGTTACATTATATTTATAATTTTATCTGCAAATACCTCCACATATCCATTGATTTGGAACAAAAAAAGAAATGGTACCCATATAACGAAAAGTCCAAAAAAAAATTTAACAAATCATGTTTAATGAAACATTAACTATGTAAAATTTCGCTGTGGGCCGTAGCCCCTTCTTTTTTCTTGTAATGAATAAAAAACTGTTGTATTTTATATTCTTTTATTATGAACTTGTTAAAACAGCAAAAAAATACCCTTTTGTATTTTCTAATTCCCAGCTTGATAATTTTAAAAAAAACCTGTTATGTACGGTTAAAATAAATTAAAATATGAAGTTTTATTTTTACTGTGAACAAATTTCAGATTATCTCGATATTACTTTAACCTCAGTGGATATTTTTAAATAATAACTTCTACCCAGTAATCAATCCAAGTGATTTTTTTTTACTGTAGTTAATAGCATTTGTAGTTTCATATGACAAAGTTTAGTTCATCAAACAGCCGGTGTATCAGTTGGTTTTGTCACGTTGTACGTTTATAAAACGAAATGACAGAAATGAAATACAAAAAAAATATTTTTAAGTTTAAAAAGGTTAAGCCATTTTTCTCTCTTTTTTTCTATTATTTATTTATTTTTTATTTATTTATTTTTTTTTTTTTTAGCTTTGACAGCAAATTTCACAGTCTAATTTATAATATTTTTTTTTCTTTTTATCTTATCAAAATTTTAAATCGGTTACTTCTACAACTTTTTCTTTATATAATGTTTTATCTTAACATAATTATTACATAGGATATTACACTCCCCGATGTTTTCCACTATCTTATAACAAATATCAAATTTTAACCTATCTATTTTCAAAATGCTTCCGCACTTCTCATTATATAAATTGTGGTTCTTCTCAAGAACCACATTCCCATGCTTCTTCAGAACTTCTCTTTCTTCTTTCCTTCCTTATTATCTTTTTGACTAATGAATAATATTACAGTCAATCATTTATTTAAAATTAATTTATTATATCCATCCGCAAAATAATTTTTTTTTAAAGTGGCAAGGAAAAATATTCTAAAAAATTAATAAAGATAAATCACCAATTGATAAACAACTTCTTTTTTTTATTATTATTATAATTAGATTTATTATCGAAAAAATTATATTTTAGATTTATTGATGGTTTAAAAAAGAAAATATTCTTTGTAATTAGTTTATTTAAGTATGATTAACTTTTATAAGAAGAAAATATTATTAATTTCCTTTCATTTATTCTTTAATCTTTTTTTTTTTTTTCAATAAATATTCATAAAATTTATATTACATAAATTTTACAATATCGTAATTATGAAAATTATTTAATTTTGTACAACTATTAAGACATTTATTAATATATTTTAGCGTATTTATTTTCACGTTTACATGACGTGTAATATATTTTGCTTTTACCGGATGCCATTAATTCACAAGGATACATTTGAGACCGGCTGTTATACACGTGTAACTAGCGCCAGCATTACATATCACACAGTACAACTCCTGTAATTTCACATTGAAATGATAATTTTCTCACACCTATATTGTCAGGTCAGACTAACGTAAGTTATGTATGTGTACATCTCAGCAAGTATGAGGACATTTACTCTATATAGAAAATATATATATAAAAAAAAGAGCCAGCTAATTTAAAATCACTGGAATACTATCTTGTTATTTATTATCTATTACGTTTCGTCATTAATTTCTTATCTTAAACTAGTGATTTATTAGTTTCAATTAACTTTTTTTTTAAATATATTATAATTTATGACTTGTATATATTAAATATTATCAACGTAATTTGTTCATGGTTGCTTTATTTATCACACCTTAACTAATTTTAACAAAATTTTATAACTACTACTGATTTTCATTAGATGTTAGACCAGTTAATATTAACATTTAAAAACTTTTCATTATTTTTTAAATAAATTACTTTTAAAATCTTTCATATTAATATTTTCTTGTAATAGAATTTATATTAAGTTATTTAAGGATTTCTATATATATATATATATATATACATATAATTTTTTTAATTTTCAGACTGTTACAGTATTTTTTCTTGTAAATAAAATCTACAATCTGATCAAAACAGTTGTAATGCTGCAGATTTAAAAATTAACATATATAATTATTTTTTTTTTTTAAATTTAATAATTTCAAGCGATTAAATAGTTAATTGAACTTTTTAAAACTACAAATTTTCTAAAGAATTTGTCCCCCAAGATATTTCTTTTAAAATGCAACCTGTAATAAATTTTTCTTAAATATATTTGTTTGAAAAGAACATATAAACTGTAGGAAGTAATACCTTACGGTAGT
>JAAAKQ030480281.1:11680-22475 GCA_010016005.3 Zanna intricata
AGAGAGAGAGAGAGAGTGAGTGAGAGAGGAAGTTATAGTTAAATTAATAATTATGTTATTCATAAAATTAATTTTTTTTTAATTGTAATGGCAAGTTGTAAGAAGTTAACTGAGTAAAAAGATTTTAAAAATAGATATAAATAAAATAAATAATAAAAAAATAAATCTTGAAACGTAAACTTTTACAATTATTATCAGACTTTTTAGATCTCCCTGAATATTTTTTTATTTATTATTAACAACAAACAATCAAAATATTTTCAATTGAAAGCTCTGAATGGTTTTAAGTTGGAATTTTTTTTATATAATTACTAATACTGATATAATCAGTGATTTATTTAAAAGAATTTGTTGTAGAGTAATAATTTAGTTATACAGTTAATAATTTATACAGTGCTCTACGTTAAAGAAGCCCCATCACGAAGTATATATTATATATTATATCACTAAGTATATATTAAATGCATATTTCTATTGAAATTCATATATTGCTGTGAGATGGGGTAAAATAATGTGGAAGACATTTGTTCGATTTGAGCTGTAGTGGGGAGGACTGTTTATTGCATGCACATTTGAATATCATCAGTCTGTGTCGAGGATTGACATTTGAACAAGGTTACGTAATCGTGTATTGTTTTTTTTAAAATGAGGATAACTGTTAAAGAACATATATTTCTGATGAAAAGTTATTTAGAGACGAAATCTTATGTTGCGTGTCAGCGAAAGTTCAGAGAGAAATTTTTAAAGGATGCACAATGAAAAGCGTTATTATTCAGAAGTTAGTTAAAATATTTCGTAAAACAGATTCGGTTTTAAAGTAGAAACGTGTCCGACACAGATCAGTTTTAACAACACATGTCGTATAGGACATTGAAATTGCAGTTACAAAATTTTCTTTATAAATTTGTGCATAAATTAATCCGGGAAAGGAACATTTCACTAGGATCAGCCAACACTGTAGTAAAGAGAATGCTAAAATGTTAACCGTATCAAATGCAGGTTTTCTATGACCTAACTGTTTTCCATGACTTAACTAATACTGATTATGTAAAAAAATTTCTGTACTGTCAAATGGTTCAAGAACCAAGAGGAAACAATGGCATTTTAGATCAAATATTTTTCACCGAGAAAGCGTGGTTTCTCCTTGTTGGGTATGTTAATATTCAGAATTACCGGACTTGGAATACTAAAACCTCACATATTTTTTTTTAATCTCCCCTACACCCACAAAAAATAGGCGTATGATGTGCGGTTTCAAGGCGACAAATAATAGGATCCTTATTTTTTAAAAAACTCTGGATACTGCTGTCTATCAAGAGTTGCCCAACAGTTCATAGTCTTACCGCAAGAGGATGAACGTCAATGCTGGTTGCAATAGGACGTCATTTGCCATACAGCTCGCTCTATAATGGTGATACTACAGATTTTTTCGGTGGATTTGAAAAGGATTGAAACCACCAAGATACTCTGATCTGATTTCTTTCTGAAGAGGTTAGTTAAAAGAAATTGTTAATAAGAACATTTTACCGTGCAGGAATTGAAAATAAATATTACAAACTCCATCCAGGAACTAGACGGGTACAGCTAACAAGAGTAGCTAAAAATATCATGTTGAAAAGGGTTAACAAGTGCGTATAAATAGTACATGAACATCGTTTTCAACACCTTCTGTAAATTATTATGTAAGTGTTTGCCAATAAACTATTATTTATAGACTAAAATAAGTTTTGGGCCTCTTTTAATTTGATGGAGCCTCTGAATAAAAGAGAAACTTTACATCATGAAAAATTGTATGAATCTCATTATTTGGAAGTTCTCTTAATCTTAAAGCAATATTATAATGTTACAAGCATCAATTGTTGTGTGCATGCATGAGGGTTTGAACCGATAATCATACAGTTTGATAGAATGTTTTTATGGGAGAGGATGATTTTATTTTTTATTTTTTTATCAGATGATGAATGAGTGATTTCTCAGATATTAGACATGAAAAATCGAATAAAGTAGTTCCCAAAACCGTACCTGCAGAAGTTTTTTCAGAAATCTGAGGTGAAAATTAATAAATTGGAGTAAAAATCTTGTTTTTTATGTTTGACATATAATAACTTTGTTAAATGTGTAATAAATACATAAAACTTTTAAACAAAAATTGTTATTTACGGCTTGATGTATCTAAAAAAAACAGGATTTTATAAAACATCATACATATCTAAACTTATTAAAGAAAAATAACAATTTAATATCTTAAAAGAATTTTGAAAAATGGAAGTAGCACCCTAAACTTTGAGGTGTCATTGGTATAAATTCTAATTTTTATCTTTAATATAATATTTTTAGTGGAAATTATTTTATTATATTTCTTTAAATAAGATTTTATTTAAGAAGATAACTGTTAAATCCTAATAACATATGAAAAATGATAATAAAACCTCACAAATTTCAAAGTTTACACGTTTCCCTAAATTTTATTGTGCACTATTCAATTTGAAATTTTAAAATAGTTTTAAACTAAATGATATGTTGTTATTGTGGCTGATTAAAAATTCAGCGTATATTATAAAAGTAATGAGTAAATTAAGAAATAATTATAATCTAATAATTTTTAGTTGAATAACCAAAAATAATTTGAATCTATTTTAAGTATTTTTAACTATTATTTTTTGATGTAAATATTTGGATGGGGTTGTTTTTTTTATGATGATTGGAAGTAAAATTTAAATAAAAGTAATAATTTTATTGTCAAGTTGAACCAAAATTTATTTTAATTTTTTAATTCATTTACTATTTTTACTTCATTGTACTTCGTACAAGGAGTATGTAATGGCCAAAAATTTCGGTTTTTCAGATTTCAACGGAAACATCAATTTTGACCATCTCTGAATCCATTCTGACTAGTTTCGGCGTTACGTTTGTACATATCTACGTATATCGCATAATTCAAAAACGATTAGCCATAGAATGTTGAAATTCTGGATTTATGACTGGTGTAACATCTAGTTTTACACTTCCCTTTTTAATTGCAATCGGCTGAACCAAAAGTGTTCAAAAAAGTTCAAAATCCAAACAACTCTTTCTTAACTGTATTAATAAGCACTCATTGATGCAATGAGAGCTTTTCAACTATATATCATAAGTAGTATTTATTTCCATTGGTTCAATAGTAATTTGTGAGAAATAGGAGGAATTAGACGATACATAAACTTACTAACAAGGATAGTGACCCATGATTCCTTTTTATAGTATCCCAGCAACTACTTTATCCTAACTTTTTTCTATATTTTTCATCGTAAGTACGCTGAGAAAGCGTTAAAAACGATTGAAGACATTTATTGATAAATTATGTAAAGCATCACCACTTATTAGCTTTAATTTGGAGAGGTGGTGATCAGATGTAATGACTTATGCAGTAGTGATATATGCAGAGTGTATCACGAAGTTCTTCCGGACATTGATAATCTATTTTACTCGTGAAAATAATGGAAAAGATTCATATAAACATATCTCCTAAAATTCTTCGTTTGCTATTCACGGCTAGTTAACGATTTCGCTTGGATTTTAGCTACCCCGATAAAAAGAGATCGTGCTGACAATCTTAAGACGTCAAATAAATAGCACAATTGGTGATTTCTCAGATATTAGACTTGAAAAATCGAATAAAGTAGTTACCAGAACCGTACCTGCAGAAGTTTTTTTCAGAAATCTGAGGTGAAAATTAATAAATTGGAGTAAAAAAATCTTGTTTTTTATGTTTGACATACAATAACTTTGTTAAATGTGTAATAAACACATAAAACTTTTAAACAAAACTTGTAGTGAATTTAATTCTGAATAAAATGGCGTCAAATAAACTGAATAAAACCAAGAAAAGTTATAAGAATATGAATTTTATTTTAAATATTACGTTACTATATTTGGCACAAAAGTAAAAAAAACTAAATTCCTTTAATGTAAATTTAATGTAAGTTTAATGTAAATAAAAACTAAATTCCTTTTTTGGGATGTGAAAAAATATAATTAAAAATTAACTGTTAAAATTGATGCTAAAAAAATAAAAAATATGAAAATTATACAACAACTGTAAAATTAAAGTAAATAAAAATTACTTAGATAATAATTTTTTATTAACAGAAATACAATAAATTATTGGAAAATTGTTGTTATTATTTTGTTCGCAATAAAATAACAGTTGATTTACAATGCGCAATACTGTGCTAGTATTTAAATCATTCTGTAAGGTATATTAAATACATTAGGTACTGGTAAACTGTGCTGTCGTTAGGAAAGGTTTTCTGTGAATTTTAATCTAAACGTGATCGGTTTGCCATTGAAGTAATGCCTAAATAAAAAGTATTTATTTAGAACAGAGGAACATACTTATATGAAATTTGTTTTGGTTGTTTGTAATAGTAATAAAAATTTCAACAACACCGTCGCCAACTTTTTTTTTTCATATAATTATTTTTACATTTACCTTTATTTAAAAATATGTGAAGAATATTTTTTTTTTTTTGGATTACATAAGCAGTAAAAACAGGGAAGAAATTCTACAATAAGGGTTTCTGAACTTTTTTTTTTAGTTCACTCCCAACGATTTATAATAAAATTGTATAGAGGTACATTAATAAAAATAATAAAAAATACCGATCTATTGTTAACTGATTTGAATCTTAAAAGAATATCTAGTTTAGTGGGTTATTATAGTGGTGTTATTTTTTTTTTAAAGATAATATTACAACAATTGTATGCTTCTTTTGAAGAAAAAGATTTTATTTTATTTTAAAGGAAACCTACTATTATAATAAGTTTAAATAAATGGCTGGTACGGTGTATAATCTAATCTAAATGATATACCACTGTTTAAAATAAATATATGAAGGCTAATAAAATATAATGACCGGCCCACGCATGATTATATACTGCTGATAGACAGTAGTGCACAGTTTGTACGTCCTACCGACTGAACGGTTAGTCAGTGAGTTGTTCATGTTTTGCCGGTAGTTGATGGAAGCAAAAGCAACGAGTACTAGCATGGTTCGTATAAAGCGGTAAAGATACATATGTACAGGCGGTTGTGGGAAGGTAAGGGACTAACATTAAATGCCTGAGGCTTATATTCGATTCTAGTAACTCGACACGCCCCCACCCTTCCTTGAATAGCACAGCGAAGTAAATCGAATTTAATTAGCAGTTCTTTTCTTTACAATAATCAATCCTCAATGCAAGTGAAAGCATATTAAAAGCAGTTCTATGTCACCATAGCCACCTACTGTGTATTTCTATTAATATACCTTCCAGGTACATTTTATATATTAATCTATAAAACTGCACGTATTCGTTACAATTACATGATATCTATAACTATTTGTGACTGATTACTATCTATAAAACATATGATTACAATTATTGGTTAACAGTTTCGTCATTTAAAATTGTAATACTGCATTATAGTACATTATATACATAACACGTTATTATCACGATTCATATACTGTTTTTTTTTTTTTTTATTTATTTATTTCTATTTTTTATTAAAAAAGTATATATATATATATATTTATGATAATGAAATATCAATTTCTACTTTCACTTTGCATTCTTATTTATTTATTTTTTACTTATTAATTAAAGTAGCATTTAAAGTGATTTTTGTATTCATGTAATAATTCATATATATATATATATATATATATATATATATATATATTTAATTAAAATTATTTTAAATTAAATATTATAAATGTTGTGCATCATTTTTACTTTATTATTTGTATAGACATACAAAAAAAAAAAGAATATAGAAGATAAGAACACAGTTAGATAATGTTAATATTCCCTCATAGCTTTTTATTTAGCTTTTTTTATTTATTTATTTTCTTTTATTATTTTTTGTATAAAAACCAAAAAGAGACGCAGATAGGGAATACTAAATATTAATATAAATTAATATTATAAACCATAAGTTGTAGAATTTCATTAATTTACCCGTGCCAATTAAATGACTAATCATTATAGAAGAAAAAATGTTATCTATCTTAAGATTGGCAAAAAATTATATACCTATTTTTTCACAAATAACGTAATTAAAAATTTATATTTTTAGGTTACATGTGTATGGTCTCTAGTTTAAATATGTGTAGCTAAGAAGCGAGTCTTTGATGTCCCCACTCCATAGAAAGTAACCAGTTCTCGCTTCCGTTTCCGTATAAACTCCGCCTTCGACTACTATTTGATGCTACTGCTAACGCATCTATTTGATATACTTTCTTCACTCTTTTTTATAAAATAATATCTGAACTCTAATTCAACTGAAATTCATTTATGCTGAAGAATTCAGTAATATTATGGTATATTTGAATTACGACAGTTTATATTACCACTTACGCCATTCGTAGATAAGCTACCCAATAAAAGCACCATAGTGAGATTTTTTTTGAGATTATTTTGACAATATGTATATCACTTTCAATTATCTTAAATATATAAAGTATATCACCAATTTTAAAATTTCTTTGCATGAAAAATGTTTAGTCTTATTAACAATATCTATAATTATTTTAATTAGTACAGTCCGGTAATGTTACAAAAAAAGATCCAACAAATTTGATTTGTTTTGTATATTTGGTGGCGTCAGATATAAACTTTTTGATTCGGAGGTCTTAGATATTTAGCCTCTGTTAAAACTAATGAAAGATAAGATTTGGTCGATAATCAGGCCATAACGTTTTATTAATTTAAGCCTAAAAATAGAATGGTGTCAGGAACAGTACTCAGAAATGCTTATTGTTTAAATATAACTGGTTCAGCCGGCTCTCTAAATATCAGTCTTCCAAACAGAAAGGCTTAATCAAGAATCTCAATATAAAACGTTATCGATGTTACCATTTTTCTTAATTGACAAAACTATACCTTACAAACACAAGTAAAATAGGACAAAACGTATGCACTTTTGAGATCCATATTTTTAAGAAGTTATCAATGAATGATCTTATTGTTGAGAAATCAAAAATAAATAAACAGTAATGATAAAAATAGAAATAAAAATTTTAGTGAGTAAATTAAAATATAAAACTTTTTTAATGAGAATAATTAATATTAATCAAACAAACTTAAAAGCCAGTATGTTTTTCGCGAAAGTTTCGTGATGTAAATCCAAGATGTGGTCAGATGTGGCAATTTGCAAACTCAAAACATTTCCGTTTTACATTTTTTTTATAGTAAGTCAGTCTCCGTAAAGGATCCGACACTAAAAAAAATCCTCTAGATCTCTTCCGCCATACGCCAGAAAAGTAATTGAAAATGGATGTAAACGGAAAATAATATATAAAGATTTTTTTTTTTTTAAACAATTCTGTTTTATTAAAATAATTTAGAGCTGTTAATCTCCATCAGCAATTTCTAGTAAACAAAAGAATAATATTTTCCCTAATTATATTTATTATTTTTATATCGTAAGGATGTCACTGATATGTGTTCCTACTTGTATGATGATTACACAAAAGATGTCATTCTGTTGTTTTTTTTTTTAATTGTTAAGTAAACTTTTTCTAAAAAATACTCTTATATAGGTTAACTATAATAAATTTTTGTTTAGGTGAAGTTCTATTTAAATTTAGTACCCCTTCTAATAAAAATTAAGTAAGCTAAATAAATGTCTAATATAAATTAAACATTCCTTCAATAAAAGCTAAAATAAGAAAAATAAAATTTCCAAAAACTTTTCTTCAGTTTAGGTCAGGGGTCTATAATTTTTTTAAAATAATAGACATTTATTCATAGCTTTATATGTGAAGAATACTCTTTCAAAATATTTTTTTTTAAATATTTAAACCAAATGGAGATATAGAAAAGGAACCAAAAGCATATATTTAAATTTTAAAAGGTGGAAGTTGATTTTTTGAAAAAAGTTTCTTTGGATTGTTTATATAGTCATTATATGTAAAAAAAAAAAAAACCCTTAAAGATTTTCTCTAAATGCTTCTGAAGAAATACTAAATTTTCCCGAAAGAATAAATATGATCAATGCCCATAAAAGGAGATATATTTGAGCTAGATTTGAAGAAAATGGATTTGGTCAATTTTGAAGAATTTAATGGTCAGTTAAGAAGAATCGTAATCGAGAAACATGTCGGGTTTCAGATTTCAACAAAAATATCCATTTTGACCATCCCTGAATCCATTTTGACTAGTTTCGGCGTGACGTCTGATTGTACATACATACTAATCTCGCATAACTCAAAAACGATTACCGAGGAATATTGACATTTTGGATTTAGGACTGTTGTAAAATCTAGTAATGTTTTTCGGACAAAAAAAGCCCAAAATTCAAAAAAAAAAATTTGATTTTAGACTTTTTCTTAACTGTAATAATAAGCCCTCATTGTGAGGTTTTCAATGATATATCATAAATGGTACTTCTTTCATTGGTTTCATAGTAATAGTCAAATAAAATTTTAATTAATGAAACATTTGGATTTTACAAGGGTATACATCGATTCGAATCAGACTTCATTTCCTTTTCTTTTTTTTTTTTTAAATATTCCTCAATTTTTTTCATTAATTTTATATCTTGTTTTATATTAATTTAGATATTTTCATTAATTTAGATATATTGATTTATTAATAATAATCATTAACCTCGATTGTAAAAAAAGATTTATGAGAAATAATAATTCAATAATATCATTAAAAAAAAAAAAAATATCAGAAGTTATTAATGAAATAAAATTTGATGTACTTTTAAAAAAAAATCTGTGTAATTTAATAGGTGTACAAGGAAGTCAGTCATCTAATGTCTACATCAGATTTTTTCTGGTGTAAATGACCTAATTGAATCTAAAACATAAAAATTTGTGAAGAAACACGATACTCCTCTTTTGGATAGATCATCATATTTTACCCTTTAATATATCTGTTCTAGCTAAACGGTATTCGCTGGAAAAGTATAAAATCAATTTCTCTACAAAATTTCTAAAAATTCAATTTAAACAGTCTGTTAAACTGATTAATTAACAGGTAATTGTCCGTCAGATTCATAAAAAAGCATTACCAATCTTGTACAAAAAAAAAGCTGTTTTAAAATAAAATAGAACTTTTCCCAAATAAGAAAACCTAGAGTCGTATTGAAAATTTTGATAATTTTTTCAAAGTGAAGTTGAAGAAAGACTAATTTTTTAATAAACTATTAATTTATTGAATAATAATACCTTACTTTGGAAAAATATTTTATTTATTATTTAAAATGATAATTTATTTTTGTTGGTAAACCGAATCTGTACAGTTCTATATATTCAGTAAAATCTCATTTTATAACCTGTTAAACTTAAAAAATAATAACAGAAATTCATCTTAGATAATAGTATTAATTTAAAGTAATAAACAATGCAACAAAGAAAAAAAATATGAATGAACTAGGATTTAAAATAAAACAGAAAAAATCTGTACAGTATTTCAATAATGAATAATGTTTACTTATTTACTCCCTCTAGAAAAAAAATCCGTTTTGTATACAGCTACTCATTCATTCTTCATATTTTTTTTTTCTTTCTTTACTTTTTCCCTCGTTCAAAAGTTAATACATATTTGTATTCGTTATTTGTGTGGGAGCGGCTAATGGGTACCTTTAGTCGTCATCGGCTTATCGTCATGTGTAAATATTTACATGTATATAAACAAAAATGCCACTTAAAACGTCCTTTCTCTTAAAGATACCCCTTGTTCAACAATAAAAAGCTTCTGTACGATTATAATGTAAAGAATTCCTTTCATCCTTCAGTATTAACATTATTTGATAATTATATATGATTATTAAATACAAATCGTTTTAAATCTTTATTACTTATTATTATTATTTTCTTAATGTACTAATGTCAATTCTTGACTTTCTAATGTCATTCGTGAGAGAATGGAAACTAATATTTAATCTAAATTAACTAGGTAGGTTAATCAATAAAACTGATCTTAACATTATTCAACTTTTTAATTGTTTACTTTTTATTAACTTAATGAAATTAATGAGAATGTATCCAAAAGTAATTTAATATTACCTACTGAATCTTAAATATAATTACTCGTTCTTCATAACTCTGTTCAGACAAAGATAATGTTTTTTTTTTTTTTTAAATGGTGAGATTTTCAATTAAACATATTTTAGGAGATTTTGGCTTATAGATTAACCTATAGGTTAATCTAATAATATAACCTAGTAGACTTATACCTATAATAACCTTATATATTAAACCTATATATTTAGAAGATAAACGAAAACCGTGGCTTTCAAAATATTAACTTAATCATTTGTTTTCCCAGAAATCTATCTTCTAAAATAAAATAAAATATGGTGATAAAGGAGACAAACCTATTAAAATGTTTATATGTTTCTACAGAATTTAATATTGTATGAGAACCTTAAATGTTTTCTTAAATATTTAACGTAGAAAAACTTAATTTATCTATCTTGAGACCATCTATTTTACTTCCCTGGAATCATAGCTCCAGTTCTATGTCCCTAGAAGAAAAGTATGGTAATTATCAGTCTAAAAAGTGGGTATGAGTTTTTTCATTTATCATGGATTCTCGGGGTGATATTCATGACCCAGGGAACACAGAAAATTAAAAAAAAAAAGGGGAGATGATGTTCGTACGTATGTACGTATGAATGTTGGCGTGTTTGAAGCTTAATTTTTTTTGGTGGATAAACCAATTTAGATGAAATTTAGTATAGAGACTAGTGTTGTATAGTATGGGAAAATTTTTTGGTAAAAGTTAGGGGTTAATTTTCTCAAAGTTTTGCAAAATC
>JAAAKQ030480292.1:1282-11671 GCA_010016005.3 Zanna intricata
TATATATATATATATATACTTTAAAAATTTACGTTCATTTTTTAAGGATAAAAACGAATCGTTAAGGAAAAGCCAACAAAATAGAAAAATAATGTGCTACTTGGAACTCATTTCATACCTACAGTGAAGGTTTAATATCGCGTTTACTATTTCATGTTCAGGCGACAAAGAGTCTACCACCCAGAGATACAACTAAAAGGGTTTAACGCTATACCCGAAGCAGTTTAAGCTAGAACAGTCTATCATTCAGCCACATCTGAGCCCCCAAAGTGCTCGTATTATGTAAAGAAGATAATATAAAACGCGACTAATTCCCGAAAAATAATACATAGAATATAGACAATGCTCAATGACATCGGGAAAATATAAACGTATCAAAATTTAGTTAGCAAAACATTCAAACTTTATACATATTTTTTTAATAAATATATTGACGCACGCAACACGCATTAATAATAGTAAATAAAAAGTGATTTTATCCCTGAAAATAACAAGTGTAAAATTAAAATCACAAAAATTGCTGCTGTAAATAAATAATAATTTTTTAATAATCGCTAATCAATATTTTAACTCTTAATGTAAATTCTATTTTGTTTAGAATAAAAAAAATAAACGCTGATTATTAAAGGGTTAAAAAGTTGCACTAGCGATAAATTTACATATATTTGATGAAAATTGAAGAAGTTTAAATTAAAATTAATACCGTTAAAATACATCATTTATATAATATGGAATTATCATTATCGATACGTATATTGTATTTATTACAGAAATTTGTATGAATTTAAATTTTAAGTTTTTTTTTCTGGAATATGTGGGACATTAAAACAAGCAGAATTACTCAGCGTTTATTCGGATTATTAAACAATAACTGAATAGACTGACAGTTACCTCACGTTGATATTTGAAACAATTCCGCACACATCCGTTTTAAGCAGATTAAAAGGGAAAACAATAATATTTACTATGTAAAGAAAATCGGTTACTAAAGGGAATCGGTGGGTGAAAGCCACATACGGTATTTCTTTCTCCTCAACGGTTTTTAACGTAACTAATTGCTGTATCTATTAGCCATTATAATAATGAAATATTATCATGCAATATAAAAAATGTATAACTGATAAAAAATATTCTTGCTTTAAAGTAAAATATGATTTTACTAGTCAGATTAGTACAAGCTTAACATTAACTATTCTAAAACGATTAAAACCGTGATTACAAAGCTTATTTTATAAGTAAACAATAAATCGAATTTTTACTTACATATTAATGTGTTCTTATAATTTAATAATTAATTCACTCCTACAATTATAGGTTTTGGGCAGAAGCCCGATTACAGTTATCTCTTGTTTTTTTTTCCTTAGTTGAAATGAATTTAGTAGCATTTTTTTTTTAAGAATGGAGCATTCTACGTAACAAGAGACAAAACGAATTGAAATTAAAAGAAAAGATGTTTTATTTTAATAGAAAAAATGTAATTGTAATAGGAATTAATACAAAAGAACTACAAAACCGATGAATTTAAATCAACAGATTTAGAATTCAATTTCTGTATGTATACGTTGAAGTGAAATGAAAAAAATTCGCTGAATGCTTCTTTAATTTAAACGCCGATAAAATAAAGTATTCTCAATATAGATATTAAACGTATAAAATACGATTCGATAAAAAGAAAAATGTTAAAATTTTAATTTTAATTTTGTAGTGCTATTGCAGAATAATATTTCATTTTATTTTTATTTTACAAGAAAACATTTAAAACTTATTTAAATCTCTTCACAATTTTGAACTGCAATAAACTCATTACTGTTTTTTAAGCGTTTAAAGAATATTATGAAATTAGCTTTATAGTCCAGTCATTTGGGAATTTTACCTGGAAAGTTTTCCGGGAGTTTTGAAAATTGGTAATTTTATAGATTTTGATATGCTCTTTCTGAATTTCACAGTGGTATCTGTGATAATTCTCAAGTTCCATTACAAGATAGCGATGAAGAGGAAGAAACGGAAACTGTTTTCGAGCAAACGTATGATGAAATCGAGAACGAAGGGATTGTGATGAAACTGATAATCCCAACGCGATGACGTGAAAGAAACTGTCTGTGACGTTTCGATCGGTACTGAAGACGATGAACTTGCAACAAGAACAGCGAAGCGAAAGAGAATGCGGTAAATTTTGGAATAGTGCACTGCATGTGGATTAGGCCTACTGGGGATACCACTATAAAAAAAACGCGCCACTTATTCAACCTCAAGGTGGTGTGAAAATGAGTTTTTTTGCCAACACGCATGTTGAAGTAGACTTTGCGACGATCGTACGCTAAAATTATTGATTTTACAAAGAAAAAGGATATTACATAAATTGTAGAAAATTTTTTCTAGTTTGATTTATTATATACATGTTTTTGTGGTAAAATGAGTGGGAAAGGAGATATTATCAAAAAACTCTTTTTAGGCGCCATTTTTCCAATATGGCGTTTCGAGCGGCAAAGATACGACGTAGCAAAGTTGAAATTCGGAAAGAGCATATCAAAATATATAAATCACCAATTTTCAAAAGTCCCTGAAAACTTTCCAGGTAACCACTTTTTTGAGACCCAAATGACTGGACTATTATACTTGTTAAAAAAATAAAAGTTATTTAAAAAATATACACAACAAGCAAAAAATCATAACTCGTACATTTGACACATCTAATCGCCTCTTTTTTGTTTACAACTAATATATTAAAAGTAGCAATGGGCATATTCAGTAAAGGTTCTTTTAAATAAGTATATGCAACAGAAATTCCTTTTTTTTTTTTTACTGATACTGACCGGGACTCTTTATAGACACTTTTAAAAAGTAACACAAAAAATACACATCGCGAACAGGTCGATATAAATGTAAAATCAGAAGGGAGCGTAATTAAAAAAAAAAAAAAATTATATCCACTAAGTAATAGTAGTAAATAGCAGTAAGTAAATGTAGTGTAATAAATCAAATTTTATCGGCTGTGAACATCTGCCCAATAATAAATAAACTATTTAAATATCAAAGCAAACCGCTTTAATTTTTGTGTCAAAATAATGCTTTAAAATTCAACAAAAATAACCTAAAAAAAACACATACTTCAATCTCTTGAAAATACAAATATATTAAACTTCAGATGTTTCTTACGTTATACAGATGAGATTAAAATATGGAAAACCCTCAACAATTTTGAAATCGTCAAAGGTGGTAGAATAATGTAACTTTCAGTATAAGGTAACGGTAAACTACGTTACCTTTTGATGAGAACTAGAATTTCTTGGTGGGCGAGGGGTAGGGGGGTGGCCCAGGAATTTTAACTCAGATATTTAAATGGTAACACCCTTCATGCGATATCATTTTAGTGGTCTCTTTTAGAAAAGAAAAAAATAATATAAAATAAAAAGTTATTCTGATGTCTAGTACCCAAAATGGCGAGGAGATAAATTTGGATTTTGATAAATTACTAAATTTAGTAAGTTCAAATGATAAAATTAAATAATAAAAATAAATTATACTGCATAAAATTAAATAATTAAAAGAAATTATACTGCATTAAATTAAAATTGAATCTAATTTATTTTAAAAGTTACATTTTAATTTTAAAAATGTTTTTTTAAAATTTCATTTTATTTAAAAAAAAAAAATTAAGCTTACTTCATTGTTTTGTATTATTCCATTTAGAGTGTTTCACTACATTGTTAGTTTCTTATGAGAATTTATTGTGATCGGTTGGCCAATTGATTTTGTCTACATTTACGGAATTTGTAACCCACTTTGATTTTTACTGGATTAATTTTTTTCAATACACCTGCTAACATTGCCATCAACATGACACTTAGTGAACAAGAGAGGGTCACACTTTTAATGATGAGAAGCTTTGCTGATAAGAGTTAGTTGGTATGTTGAAAGCAACATTTAATAATCGTAACCCTATTTCAAAAGATACAGCGCCAAAAACCATCAAACAATTTGAAGAAACGGGCAGCATTAATAGTAACGTAAAACCAGGGAGGCGTAAATCCGAAACAAATAATAAAAAATCCTAGAGATTATGGAAGAATCTATTGATAATCCTCGTTTCTCGACTCGAATAGCAGCACAAGAACATAAAATTGGCCAAAGTTCGGCGATTCGAACGTTAAGAAGTGAAAATTTCAAACTCTTCAAAATTCGTCTGCTGCAAGAATTTAATGAAGATGACTACGATCGAAGACTTGAGTTCTGCATAATTATGATGACAAATTTATTAAACAACATAGTTTTTAATGATGGCACATTTTTTTAAAAAATGACAATGTAAACTGTCGATACTGAACTGATATTAATCCAAACTGATATCGCGAGGTACATAAACAGTATCCAGTTAAAGAAAATGTACGGGCAGGTATTGTCGGTTGACGATTGATGGGAGCCTATATTTACTAATGAAAATGTAAATGCAGTGAAATATGAGGTTTTGCTTCTCGACAACATCGTTCCAAACGTTGTTAGCCCCGACTTCTAAAACATTTGGTTTCAACAATAAGATGGTACCCCGCCTCAGGTAGCTTCGGTCTTCAGGTACGTGAAATTTTAAGTGCATTTTTTTCTGGAAGATGGATTGGCCGAAGGGGTCAAATAAAATGGCAAGAGAGAATAACCCGACTTGTCACCATCGGATTAATTTCTATGGGGCCCCTTAAAAGTATTGTTTATCTTAATAAGCCCCCAAGACATCGATGATTTACAAAGTAGAATTTCATAATCAGCAGAAATTATCGCTAGGTAATAACTGAATAATGCAATACCATCTTTTTACAACTGACTGGCACATTCTGTCAAACAAAAGGTAGATGTTTTGAAGGTTTATCAAAATGAAATATAAATAAATAAGCAAACGTTCTGCTTAATAAATAATTTTTTTTAATAAATTTATTCCATAATATCATTTAATCAAATTTTTATAAGTTTATTTATTTGCGATAACGGTTCCTTAAATGATCAATGTAATTTTTTTCCAAATCCAACCTTTATCCCGCCATTCTGAGTACAGACATCGTACCAGCCCACCGGGCTGGTCTAGTGGTTAACCCGTATACGGATTTGAATATTTGATAGTGAAAACCCTAGTTTTTTTGTGGTTGGGTTACAATTAACCACACATATAAGGAATGGTTAACCTGAGACTGTGAAAGACTACACTTGTTTACATTTATACACATATCCTCGTTCATCTTCTGAAGTAATACGGTAGTACCGAAGACTAAACAGAAAAAGAAAAAAAGACATCGTACAACCTTTTTATTTATACCATCTGTCTTGTCTTAAAGAAATCTTTAAAATGTTTTATCTCACAAAGGCTGTTACCATTTAAAATATTTGAGTTACAACCCCCGCGAGCTACACCCACAAGAAGGTGTAGAAATTTCATTTCTCGTCCGATACCTTATCCTGAAAATTACAGAATTCTACCTGGAACGGTTTTAAAATTGTTAAAAGGTTTCCATACTTTTGGTCACAATACAGAGTGCTTCATTTTAATCTGACCTTGTACGAGATCTGAATTTATTAAAAAAGGAAGCAGAACTTTCAGGCTCACGATAACAAGGTTCGAACCCCTTCCACCACGAAACAAAAGTATGTGTTTTGAGAAATAGGCATAATGACTTCAAAAATCTCTTTATATTTAATGATGGGATTGTTTTTTACAATAATTTTTTTGTTTTAATCGAATCATTTTGTCATGAGTACAAAACTAGAGGACTGGGGTTTTTTACTGATTCGTTTGAAAGCCGTACTTCTGCACATTGGGAATGAGTTTCCATCAATTCCATTACCTTACACTACGAATCTGAAAGAAACTTACGTGAACATGAAACGTCTGCTAGATAAAATAAAGTATGAGAATTTAGTGAAATAGCTGTGGCGACTTGAAAGTAATTGTTCTGTTGTTACGTCTTCAACTTGGTTTCATTAAATTCTGTTGTTTTCTTTGTGAGTGGGACAGCAGAGACCGAAAAAAATCATTACGTGCAGAAAGAATGGCCAAACCGAATAGCATTAACACGGGAAAGAATAATTTTGTTAATGCATTTTGTTGATTCAAAAAAATTTTGTTTACCTTCACTCCATATAAAACCGGGGCATATGAAAAATTTCGTGAAATCAATGGATCGAATTGGGGTTGGATTTGCTTTCTTAAAAAAACGAGTTTCCAAAGATCTGTGAAACAAAACTCAAAGAAGGAATCTTTGAAGAACCTCAAATTAGAGATTTATTTTAAATATGAAAAATTCTATAGTACGTTAAATAAGGCAGAAAAAGCTGCATGGAAGTCTTTTAAGAGCATTTGCCAGAACTTCTTAGGAAATAATAAATCTGAAAATTACAAAGAAATAAAGAAAGATCTTTTAAAATCTTACAATTCACGGGTGCAACAAGTCACTGAAGATTCATTTCTTGGACTCGCACTTGAATTACTTCAACCAAATTTAGGAGTACTCAGTGATGAATATGGTGAACGGTTCCCTTACGATATTTCGGATATGGAAAAGCGGTGTCAGGGCAAGTGGGGGGGATCTGAGCACGCTAGCTGACTTTTGTTGGCTCCTAAAGAGAGATATTCGTGACGCAAAATATCGTAGAATAACAAACATTACTACTTTTTAAGTACGATAAAATTATACTACGAATGCATTTTAAATACCTATTGATGTAAAATTAAAACAGTTGTTTCTAAACGTCCTTACGTGATAGAGTAATTCTGAAACTATATTTGAATTCAGCGCGAAAAACACTCATTTTCTCTTCTAGGATAAAAAATAAATTAAATTTTGTCTACCAATGTAATTGTAAAAATGATGCAAACAAACCGCTAAATCTGTCCCTCGGTCCGAACGAAAAATAAAACATCAAGAGAATTGATTCAAATTTTATTTTTCCATTTGAAACTCTATCTTCCCATATTACTTGAGAACAAATATTTATCAAAAACTGGAATCCTCAACTGAAAACCTACTAGCTAATAATCCAATCGTATAAATTTTTGTACGAGTATATAAACCATATAAATTTCGTTGAAATAAGTACCTTCTGCAACTTTGATTAAACCAGATTTTCCCAATCATCGCTAATACCACACAAACAAATACAGATATAAATAAAGATAGTGGACTAAAAAGATCATCAACACAGATTGAAACTAAGATATTTTCATTCGGTTACATATGAAAGGAAAAGAAAACATCAAAATAAAACGCATGAATAATAGTTTACAAGCGATTTTAGACATAACACTTGTTACGAAAAATTATGATTATAACGTACCTACGAAAATTGTATTAGCTATAATGTTATCATTTAATTTGCTCATATTTCAAGAACACTTGCGTAGAATTTTATAAAAGAAAAATCAGTCACGTTTAATTAAATTTACTCGCTAAAGAATACGTAACAAGGATATTCTGATCTATACATAAAAATATGGTCGTTCCAACAATAATACTTTAGCTATTTTCAACATATTAGGACGTGTAGTTTTAATGAGAAAGATGAGAGAATTTGTTAAGAAAAAGAAAATTATTTGCACCGGGAATTACACAGGAACTCAGTATAAATTTATCGGCATACGTCTACTGCCCGAGATAGCGATGCGGTTCAGATTTCAATTATGATAAACACCCTACACAGGCTAATTGTAAGTCAAATTATATATTATTAAAAAGAAACAAATAGTACAACAGTATTAATAAAGCAAATCACGCTAAATACATCGGCAACTCATTAGATTATAGTTAATTACAACAACACTTTATCATAGTCGCCAATTTAACTCAAACCGCAAAATAAACCTCTACCGAAGCAAACTTTTTCCATTCTCTTCAACAGAAAAATTTCCTTAATTTATTCATTCATATTAAATTGTTACGCATGAATTAATTCAACCAAGAACGTTGTTTTACCGAAATTGTTTGAATTAAATATAAGATTATCTAATTCAGCGTAAAATGGAAAATCATAAATCTATTAACCAAGAAAAATAACTGTTTGTAAGTAATAGCCTATACATATATCGTACTAGAAAATTCTGGGCGTTAGGTAACTTATAACGAATTTTCTATTTCCCAAATTAACCCCCTCGCCAAAAAAAAAATGTTTTTAATATTTAATCATACTACGATTTTTTTAGGTTAATAATTAATTATAAATAAAAAATATAAATAATATTATGAAAGTAACGACCAAATTTGTTTTATCACTTTTTGCTGTAGTAGTCCACACATCACGTTCATCCTAAATTCATTAGCGCGTCACTCATGTAAAGTTTTGAAATAAATACGTAGAACGATCGACACTGCTGCTGAATGTGATAATCGAGCAGTGATAATTGGTTGAAATTTTCAAAACATAATATCGGTTAAAATTCAGAGGCAACCGATTGATGTACTGCGATCATACAATAAATGAGACAAATTTACGAACATGGTATAAAACAGATATGAAAAAAAGGGTAAAAAACGAAAATATAAGCCCGAATATCTAGAATGTGAAATCGATTATTCCAAATGTTTTCAGAATAGTACTTAAAAAATTAGCTTACTAAAACATTTTTGGTAACAATTTAGAATATTTTCGTACCGAAAGTATGCTATTGTATACTTTTAAGAAAATATTAAAATTTAGTATTTTCTTATCGTAAATTGTTTAGTTTAATTTACTCTATATCTTTCCATCTGTTGCGATATTCTTTAATTATGATTGCCTTGAAGAACCAAAGTGTAATCTACAAAATAGCTTTAAACTCGTAATTTTAAACGAACTATTCTTTCTTTAAGTATTATTTATTACATTAATTATCACTGCATAAATAATAAAATAAAACGAAGAGTGGACACCAACTTATCCACACCTTCACGGCTTAAAATCTATAACTGTAATTTTAATTCGAAATATTTTTCTGGATCTGATTCATTCGTGAGTTACAAGGGAAAAACCGACAACAGAATTCAAACCTTATAGATTGCTCCACTACCCAAGTAACGCTTTAGCGTCTTTTGCCCCTCCCTCCCAAAAAAAATGCTTACTACGAAATCTTTCGGTTAAAATATCGAACAATTCGTAACAAAATCGACCTAACAGTACAAATACAGGTCAAACTAATATTATTTTTAGTATAATCCTGATAGTAGAATTTAAAAACGAATATTTATTTTATTTATTAAACAACATATTAACGAGAATGCAGTTTTTTAATGCATCAAAATACTTCTTACAGAATACTGTTCATCTTAGGTACTATAACCAAGGTAGGACGTAGAGAACCTACGACTAAAGAGACAAATCGCTTTAGAAAATGATAAAGCGATTTCCAAGAATAAAATGCATCTAAAGCCAGGTTTACAATGGAAAATTACAAGTGAAATATAATCAGCCTTACGAATGAACCTTCGCTATGTACACCACACTGGCAGCACAGTGACCGTTACTACTCTCAAATATAAAAACATACTCGTACATCGGTATGTTGTTATATTTCTGCAACGGTAGGTATGAATGTATTTGACAAGTAGTAATGGTTTTCTAGTTTCTTACGTACTTTTCATATAACGTAACCACAAATAAGACTGGGATAAATATGTAAAATAGATCGATATCATCCTTGCAGAATACTGAAATTAAGAATGATAATACCGTAATTTATAAATAAAGGAAACATATTATAAGAACATTTCAACAATTCCAGGAATGAAAATTTAAAAAAAATTCAAAGAAAGAAAAATGAAAATCCAAAATTAAATGGTTACAACCACATTAGACTACAATTCTTATTTTAACTTCATTCATGTAAGCTTCATCAATCTTCCCAAAGTTTTTTACTGTCTCAATAACGAGACCAGAAATTTTATAAAATGCCACACCTGACATATACTAAATACCATACATGACAAATACTACTGAAAAATACGCGTAAAATATACAATGTCCGTTTTCATTTTTCATGATAATAAAATAATTTCACACAAAGTCAAGTTAGGTAACTAAAAAAATTGCTTTTTAAAGCCAGAAAAATTGCTTGCGTTAATGAGGTTAGATACAAGTACAACATATCCTACATTTCACGCGTTAACTTCACTTTCCATAAAAAGCTGGATTTTTCATTAATTATTCAATTAATTCTAGTCTTAATATTATCGGAAAATTAATCGTTTTTAAATTATCTTGATTGCGATAATAACGAATAAGAAAACATAATAAGCTACACAGACAACAACCTAAAATACATCAATAAACCAGAAAAACAATCACATCCCAAAATAATAAATAGAAAAATACAGTTGAACTTTAAAAACAAATAAAAAATAAAACATTTGAACCAGTTATACAGTTAACTTCAATTTAAAT